>JXCR01107692.1:0-31089 GCA_002079205.1 Phalaenopsis hybrid cultivar | reverse complement strand
TATATATATATATATATATAATGCTAGAAAATTCGCGGCGGTAGAGTAATGGATTATCGTCTTAGCGTTGCGCGAGGATTCAACACATACTCAGATGAAAATGAATCAAACTGTGATAACACCAGAAGTTTTACGTGGAAAAACCACGGGGTCTGACCTAATTGTAAAAACCCATAAAGTTGATGATTACAGATGCTCCTTATCCCACAGGTGGGAATGGGTTACTAGTTTTCTAAGTCATAATGTCTGCTGACGAAGTCTAATCAGCGGTGGTTGACGGAGGTCGGCAGTGATTGACGGTAGTCGACGACAATTGATGATGGTCGGAGATGGTCGACGGAGGTCAGCGGTGGCTAACGACAGTCGATGAAGGTCGGCGGTGGTCGACAGAGGTCAGCGGTGATCGACGACAATCAACGGTGTCCGACGGTAGTCGACAGAGGTCGGCGGTGGTTGTCGACATCGATCGACGATGGTGATGATGATCTTAGACTTGAGCTCCTTCTCAAAGCCTCAAGTTCTCTTTTAAGCCTCTCCCTTCTCATGTGAGGGGTGAGACTCTATTTATAGTGTTTTGAGTGTAATTAATACAGGAATATGAACCATTTTTATCGGACGGTCCGGAGAGCTTCCCTTGATCAGATGATATTTGACGGACTTTTGAGTGCCTTAATGATGTCAGAATTGAGCAATCTTGGGCTCGTTGAATTCGTCTTGTCGAGACGCTCTATTCGACAATGAACTCGTTAGATTCGACATCCATTTTATCTTTCAAATGTCTCCGAAAATCCTTCAATAGTTGTTTAATGATTTGATCTAGGCTTGATTTGACTCCGATTGGACTGACTTTCATATCATTAGGTCCGTCTCATCGAGCTGATCAGTTTGACTATAAGTTTGCTGAAATCGAAGCTCCATATGACTCTTAATCGAAGTTTGAATGTTTCTTGTTTAAAAAATTGCATCGAGATTTGTGCTGGCTGATGAAAATTTGTTGGTGACGTATCAGTTGCCCCCTATTTTTGGGCGAAGCAATTTCTCTTTCTTTTTTTTTTCTTTCGAAAATATTAATATCCATAGACTTTTCATAGAGGGCATAAAAAATTTAAATATATATACTTTGTTGCTATAGTATGTAAATAAGAATAATCTTTATCCTTAACAAACTAGTAAGTTGGCCTAACTCAGTTTGTACGCGGCTTTTGCCGTTTGTAAGTGGTGGGGGTTCAAATCCCACAAAAAAGAATATACAAAAAGTTTTTTACCAGGCCAAAACTTGACCCGCCACCCGATGGTCATATCACATGTGACCCGGCGGCGCCGGGAGTCTAAAATCTGAAGCGGGCCATAGAAGAGGGAAGCCGAAGAGAGCTCAAGTAGAGCAATTAATTAATTAAATTAAATTTAGAAGCTTAAGTAGCTCTTAATTAATTAAAAGAATCCAAAACTGACTTCAGATTTTAAAGGGAGCTGAAGCTGCAAAAATTAAATAAAAACGGACATTTAAATGTACTTTTTTTTAAATCATAGAATGTGAAGAGTTTTTTTTATTAAAATTTTTTAATTATCAATCGTTTTAATTTTAATTAATTTCAGCCATAAAGGCAGAATTTAAAAGATAAAAAATTAAAGAAATATGAAATGAAAAGTTTTTTTTTTAATATAAGTAAATTTCATTGAAATGATATTTTAAAGAGACATAAAAATTTTGCTAAAATAAAATTAAAAGTTAATAAGCGAGTCTTTTACTCAGAGAATATGAGTTGGAGTTATACTTCTCATTCGATAACTCCAACAGTTCTCTCTTGGTTCCCCACACATTGTTCTTGTAAGTAACAACCTAGGTGACCTTGGCATATTAGACGTTCAATTTCTTCCTTTAATTGAAAACATCTTTCTGTTGAATGTCCTGGTCTTCACCATATGGATTTCTTAACAGCTTTGGCCACTTGACAGTCTCTTCATCTTTGATTGTCAATAAGATGTTAACACGTGACATGTTGAGTGACGTGTATTCTTTTTCTGATCGTTGCTCACTATTCCCTTGCGCTCTAAACTTTTTTCGTTGTGAGATTTGATTGGTATCCCCAACGTTATTCTTGCACTTGCCCCCCAATCGCTCAAATTGTTCCTTGTGAGTAATGATGACCTCATATGCAGAGATTTGTGCCTCAACACAGTGAACAAGATCAACATAAGAATGAACCGTCTCCCGCATCAACGACAAGTAGAAAGGTCCTGGGCGGAGCCTCCCAAGGAAGACTCCTCTTAGTAACTCTGGATCTACTCCCGAGATCTGCCGGGCTTCAGTAGAAAACCTGCAGAAGTAATTTTTGAGTGACTCTCCTTCACTTTGACGAATTCCTGAGATGGGATGAATCCTTGATGATCCTTTGATTTGCAATGAACTGCTCCGCGGAAAATTTTGCAAGCTTGTTAAAGATGTTTATAGTGCCCCCCGGCAGAGAGTAGAACCAAGTTCGAGCTTGTCCTTTAAGAGTAGCTGGAAACACTTGACACAGAAGTGCATCAGAGGTACGCTGAATGTCCATGATAGTTCGATAATGATCAATATGCTTGTAAGGGTCGGTTGTCCCTTCATATGTATCAATGCTCGAAAGCTTAAAGCATGTTGGGATGAGGTGTTGGAGGACCGCATCTGCTAAGGGAAAAGATTCATGGATGTTACGGTGAGTGTAGAAGCGATCCTTTTTCTCTAAGGGTAACTCTTCCTAGATGAGTCATTACGTAGAAGCGATCCCTTTTCTCTGAGGGTAACTCTTCCCAGACGAGGCATCGTAGTTCATTATGAATGATATTATCTGGAATGACAGGAAAATGTCGCGATGTCAGGTGCGCTGCACGAGATGGATGAGTGGAACTTGCTATATCTAGGAGTTCAGCATCACGACCTGACAGGGGATGTGTTCTTTCTTGAGGAGGCGGATCGACATGAGTTCCTTCGAGCGGTATGTTTCTCATACGTCGCGAAGTTAATGGTAAATGAATTTCATCCAATGGACAGGCAGCGACAGTTGAGCCCTGCGTAGGAGCTGTAGGATCTCTAGTCGAGACTCCTCCATTCTACACATTCGATCTTCTATTGAATAACCTGAAAAGACTTCTTTGGTAGCGTCTTCCAGGGCGGGAAAATGAAGAAGCATGCCACCCTTGGCTTCGTGACTGCTACCTGGAACGATGGGTGTTGGAGCGGGATGCTTCATTGTCACAAACATTTTGTGTCTGGTGGCCATGTAGTAGACTGCGTAAGTATATTAGTTGGGGGATTGAAACTTTCCTACAAACAACGCCAAATTGATGCGTGCTAGAAAATTCACAGCGGTAGAGTAATGAATTATCGTCTTAGCGTTGCGGGAGGACGCTCAGATGAAAATGAATTAAGCTGTGATAATATCAGAAGTTTTTACGTAAAAAACCTGTAAAAAAGAAAAACTATCAGGCCTAAGTTGATGATTACAGATGCCCCTTGTCCCACAAGCGGAAATGGGTTACTGGCTTTCCAAGTTATAACGTCAACTGACGACGTCTAGTCAGTAGTGGTTGACGGAGGTCGGCAGTGATCGACAGCAGTCAACGACAATCGATGAAGGTCGGCGATGGTCGACGGAAGTCAGCAGTGGCTAACGACAGTCAATGACAGTCAGTGGTGGTCAACAGAGGTCAACGCTGATTTCCAGCGATCAACAATGTCCGACGGTATTCGAAAGAGGTCAGCGATGGTTGTCGACAGTCAGTGATGGTCGAAGGCGATCGACGATCGTGAGGATGATCTTGGACTTGAGCTCCTTCTCAAAACCTCAAGTTCTCTCTTAAGTCTCTCCCTTCTCATGTGAGGGGTGAGGTTTAGCTTCCATTGATGATATGACATTTGACGGACATTTGAGTGCCTTAACAATGTCGGAATTGAGTAATCTTAGGCTCGTTGAATTCGTCTTGTCGAGATGCTCGATTCAACAATGAACTTGTTAGATTTGACATTCATTTGACCTTTCAAATATCTTCAAAAATCCTCCAATAATGGTTTAATAATTTGATCCGAGCTTGATTTGACTCGGATTAGACCGACTTTCATATCATTAGATCCATCTCATCAAGCCGATCAATTTGACTATAAGCTGAAATCAAAACTCCGGATGACTCTCAATCGAAGTTTGAATATTTCTTGTTGAAAAAATGCACCGAGATGGCTGATGAAAATTTGTTGGTGACTTATCATATATATATATATATATATAGACACACACATATACATACACTTGAAGGATATTTTAATTATAATAATTAAAATTCAAAATAAAAGCTTCAAAACCTAATAAAACATTTCAAAACAGTAGAGCCTTGAATTGTACCAAATTTTATATGTTTGTTTGTCTGTCTTAAGTATATTAAGAACTGTTCCATTTTTTTATTTTCTTCCGAGTATATACTGGGCCCTTGTTGCACCAACTTTTGCTTATGGCTTTATTAATTTGGTTTGTCTGATTTTATGATTGCTGGATATTGAAAAAATAAGTGAGTTCAGTGAGACACATTGTATGAAAATAAAATATTAGATGAATTTTGGCTATGGCACATGTACCATCTATAAATTAAGACAATGCACTTGAGTTTGACGAATCCTCAAAGCACGTCGTTCCTATCAACCCTATATAGTGATCAGCAAGGTTGAAATTGAATATCTGGCATGTGAACGTTAGTTTGATTAAAGCGTATTACAGAACAGATACACATACATGGATTTAGACATGCAGAATCGCT
The DNA here is from genome assembly GCA_002079205.1 of Phalaenopsis hybrid cultivar. NCBI lineage: Eukaryota > Viridiplantae > Streptophyta > Magnoliopsida > Asparagales > Orchidaceae > Phalaenopsis > Phalaenopsis hybrid cultivar. The sequence continues at coordinate 26,310 of JXCR01107692.1, read as the reverse complement.
GATGAATGGGGAGCTATACACTCAATATTATTTATTGACAGCATTCCTATGAAGAAAAGAGGCTAGGGAATGGCAACAGGAGAGCCTTCCTGAACCGTTCTCTGCTTCTAAACCAAATAACTGAAGCCATCCCCTACCAGCTCCAGCAGAGCAAACCTTTTGCCGAGTATTAGCCATACAGACTCTTCCGAAGACTGATGATGTAAAATAAAGGCATGGAGCCATCATTTCCTTTCATGCATCTTTAGATAACCACAGCTGATATGGCTACTAGGTGGGTTGAGATTGTGAAATAACTGTGCCAAAAGACGAAGTTATCTGAGCTAATTCCTGAGTATCTTGAGCACCCCATGAATCATACACTTCCTTTGGAAATACCTCGGTTAAGGCTGCGGCATTGGTCGGGGTATAGGGTCTCGGCACCTTTCTTCTCTTATTATCCTGCAAATGAAGGAATGGGAAGGCCTTCTATGATTAGAGATTCGCCAGCTTAAGAGCACATAAAAAAAGAAAAAAAAAAGTGAATCGACGTAAAAGTACGAACCTTCGAAGCATTTGGTCCGTAAGCTATGGAAGCCTCCTGAATTGATGAAAAAATTTCATTAGCTTGGTGTGATCCGCGAGTGCATTTTACGATACGGACATTTTCCTTTGCATCAGGAGACTTTATCTGCATGTATAATATCAAGCATGAAGGAGGTGATCCCATGCTATCCTTCTTTCCATGGGTCAACTCCATGGTCACCAAATCCTCCCACAACACATCCCACATTACTGAGCAGGCATCCCTTGCCGGATTAAATTTCCTCTGAGCCAAAATGTTCACTGGTTGCTGAAAACAGAAAGAGTTGAGTTAAAGACATTTTTTTGAACACATGGTTGAGAAAAAAATATAAAGAAAAAGGCTAACAAAGATTTTTTAAGTCGATACTTGTAACAACAACACTCTTCTGTGAGTGACTAGAAGTATCTTTCCCTTTGGAAGTAGAAAGTGATCTTCATATGCATCTGAAAATGCAAACTTTCCCCTTACTCTAAATAGATCAACCTGGCCAAAGAAGGAACCCGATTCTGCCAGCTGAAGGATAACCTTCAAAGAAAAATCAATAAAAAAAATTAGATTAAGACTTGGTCCTTTCATTTTCTTTAACACAGTCCAGCCCTGGTAGCATTGAAATGCCTGAACAAGTTTGATGCTCCTTGATAAAGCAGCAAGAATGGAGAGAATGGCTTCTCCAAATTTTGTTATAATTACATAAATTTGTTCCACATATTCAGCCCTTGACTCAAATACTTAACTCTATAGAAGTTACGAAAATGATTTTCTTATAATTATCCACATATTAAGCCATTGACTCAAACCAACTAACCAATTTTGTTATTATTACATTAAACGTCGACCGTTTGATGATCCGATTAGAAGAGTGAATGTTTTAGATTCGACTTATATTATGAAAAGCAGAGGTAGACTTGGGTTTATTGTAAAAAATGAGCTTAATTTATTAGAACTAAATGAAAATATGACACTAGATAGGACGCAATGGAGAAAAATGATTCATGTAGCCGACCCCACATAGTGGGATTAAGGCTTTGTTGTTGTTGTTGTTGTTGTACATAATTTGTTTCCACATATTCAGCCCTTGACTCAAACCAACTAAAACTAAAGAATAACAAATAGCATGATGCCAGCTCTTTGTACTCTAGTCCCTAATCTTTAAAAATTGTTATAATATAATAATAATAACGATGATGATGATGATGATTTAGCTGTTAATTAGTTGAAATTTAAATTGAAATAAAGTCATTAAATGGGTTAATGAAAAAAAAATAAGTAAAATTATAATTAAAGATAAAAAATAATTTAATTACTTGCTCGCGAGGTGTCGTCTGAACGAAGCCCTCATCACCCCACATCCTACCATAACAATAGAGGCAAGCGAGAGATTGAGGAAAGGAGGGAGTGTAGATATTCCTTCAGTCGCGTGAGTAAACGATCATGTGACATACAAAGCCGCTCAGACGAGTATGCACGAGCAACAAGCAAAGGGTGGTATTAGGCGAGCCTCATGCGAAGAAGGGTAAAAGATAAGCAAGAAAGAGAAAGACTGGAGGTGCGGGCAAGGGAGGGGGGAAACTGAGCGGTATCTCCCTAACTTAGGATAGGCAAGAGAATGAGGAAAATTTTGGTTTTCATGTTTTGGTAAGAATTTCGGAATAGATACTTAGGTTTAAATTATCTCATAGGTTGCCACCTTTAAGAGCGGCCCAACATGTAATGAGAGTTTATTTAACAATTTCCAGAAGGCCTTATGAAGAAAGCTGTGTGCTAAGTTCCATTCAAATTCAGTAGTGCATCCCCTAATAGATGATCAGACATGAGAAATGAACCACAACATTGAAAATCTCCTTGAGAGCTTTGTGTTAAAGAACACCCGACATGGAATCAAGGTGCTTTTAGGGAAGAAGAAGCTTCTCCTAGTTGGGGAGAATGATACAAAAGCGTAATGATGGGATCCCACGATTCCATTTCAACAGGATTTTTCTCCTGTGTCATTCTCCCGCAATCACGATTAAGTCTACAAGACAACCGACAGAGCTGCCTGAATTTCCCTTTCAGCCAGTTTCTTTTCTTTTTAATTTATTTCCTATTCTTTTATTTCCAATTTTTTATTTCCTATTTTTCTAATTTCTAAGTAAAATGTTTACATGAGTGATTATTTATATGTTGTTATTTTATGGTTTGGAGACTTTTAATGATTGTTATTGTGTTTGGAGATTGTAATACCAATTTTATGCTCTCCAGAATATTGTATTCTCTTCCTATTACAAGTCACGTACTTTTAATGATTGTTATTGTGTTTGGAGATTGTAATACCAATTTTGGAATGTGAATTATTGTAATTTAGATNATGTTGTTATTTTATGGTTTGGAGACTTTTAATGATTGTTATTGTGTTTGGAGATTGTAATACCAATTTTATACTCTCCAGAATATTGTATTCTCTTCCTATTACAAGTGACGTACCTGCATCTTGCTAAGGAATAGGTGGTGGACCCCTTGCAGCTCGTATCTCACGTTTTCTCCTTCAAGTAATTGATTTCAGCCAAGACAAGCGCCAAACACAACAGATCTATTGTTCAACAACATATTTCAGCACCTATCCCCATCCAAACGAAATCTATACTTCATCTTTCAACTTTCTTGTTATTCCATAACCACTTTCTTGTCAAACCAACTTCCTAAATACCTTCTAGGAGCCCTATAATGATATCATCCCTCAATACCTCTTAGAAGCCCTAAAACGGTATCAATAGGTACACCAAAGATATAGCTTGATCAAAGGAAGAGTAACTGACTAGTGAACAACTCGATAAATATATTTTTATTTTACAAAAATTCCTTTTACTTCTAAAATCAAATGCAAATATTATAAATTATTTAATATTCTATTTTAACATACATATTTTATAATTTTCATATGCTTAATTTTTTCACAAGTGTTGAATAAAAGAAAACAATAACATATGATACATACATATTTAAATGTGGAGTCAACCCCGAATGGTACAAGTTGGGAAAAGAATGTACACTTGCAAGTAAAAAAACTTGAAATGAAAATAATTGCTTAAGTTTTCGATGGGTTCTAAAAGATATTATGAAAATATGCATATTTAAATGTGGAGTTAATCCCGAATGGTACAAGCTGGGAAAAGAATACACCCTTGCATGTAAGAAAAAATGAAATGAAAATAATAGCCTACACTTTCGGTAGGCTCTAAAAAATACTATGAAATGTGTACTTTGAAGTACATGATTAGATGAAAACTCCCTTTGACCTATATTTTATACGAAACAAATCAAATTCATAACTATTTCACTCATTTCTTCTTTTTTTTTACAATTTTTTTCTTTAGTATTTTATAAAATTTGAAAATATACCATCTTTTTTATAAGAAAACATTTTGAAATGTGAATTATTGTAATTTAGAAGTATTTTATAACTGAGTTGTTTAACCCATAGCTACAGTTTCTATATGTTTATTTTTTTGAAAATATCTTTTAGAGTAGATGAATACTAGAGGTTATGTTATGTTGATGAGCCTAGAGAGATAAGTACAGTATTTCAGTTTGCAGTTTTACAACAGTTGTATATATTTAATATGAATAAAGTTTTGAAATTTAAAGTTTTGTATCAAGATTTACTCTTTTATATTTTGGATACCCCATGTAGTGGGATCAAGGCTTTGTTGTTGTTGTTGTTGTTATTGTTATATATATATATATATATGAAATTTTCTGCTAAGAAAATATATTTAAAAAAAAAATTCTCCCTTTAGCCGTTTGTTCTCGGCTTGATATTTCAAGCTCCTGGGCCAAGTCATAACATATAAATAATATTTGATAGCTGGAACGGTGACAGGGCAAAAGAAGCATTTCACAAAATAAATTGGCTGCAGTACACTAATTTACACACCCCACTAATGAAACAAAGTACCTAATTTAATTATCTCCTTTGGGACTCTCAATTTCATCGAATAAATATGCATAACAAGAATAAAATGCTAAAAGCTATATATTTGAATTTCTTTACCTGTCCAGTTGCTTTATATGCATCATACGGCCGGAGCAAATTATCCCCGCCAATTACTCGTGGAAGACGTCTGCGAAGCAGTTGTTCCTCGGATGTAATAGCAGAAGCTATCTTCATTCTAACAGCATTTGCACCTTCAGTAGTTTTTGAAAGAAGATCAAGCACCCCGCTCACAGGTTGGGCAGCAGCACCAATTATTCCTTTGCCGAAACCTTGTACAAAGCCCTCAACACCGGAAGATTTGGCTCCTTCAAGAGGCTTTGTTAGTATTCCAGTCACTCCTCTAAAAAGCCCTTTTGCAAGAGCTCCGCCTCCCTCTCTAATCACATCACCAAAGTCCTCCACAATTTTGCTATCCTAGAGAAGATATAGTGATACATTATCATATTAATGAACAAAAATAAAAAAAATAAAAAAAAACTCAACGCTGTTTAATGCACTGCTGATGTATGCTTTAATCATTTTAAAGTTTACTTTAAATTTGAGGAACTCTATTAACTATTTTGCTTTCTTTAGTTTACTTCAAGTATTCTGACACTGTACACAAACTGGCATGTTAAGGATGATTCTGCATATGTTTTCCACGGTATTACGCAATAATATAAAGCGAAACAGATGCTTTTCAACCTGTTCATGTCTAATTCTCTAAAAACCAGACATTCAAAGCATATTCTGCTCCCAGAGATTCTGTATGGAACTTCAGTGGCATGCAATAGAACCATAAAGTAACCTACTAAAAGGCTTTCAATTGCACGATGCCTTAAAGGCCATCAAAACATAATGGCTGGGTGTGTGTGGAGTTGGATTGGCCAATAGTGGGTGCAAGAAAACTGATGAGACCTCATTACCTGTCTCTGTCGACTCTGAATAAATTTCTTGTCCATAGATAAAGCAGCAACACCTTTGCTCATGTTGCTCAATGCACTGCTTGCATTGCCGAGGATGTCAACACCAGAAAGAAGCTGAAACGGATGACTGAGAAGATCCTTTTGAACGCTAGAAATTGCAGCACTTATAAGGGCACTTTGACGCATGCATATCTCCTCGCGGTATTTTTGTCCAATACGAATCTGACAAATCAAGTTGATATATTTCATAAAAGAAGAAATGAAGAAATTTCAAGTCATTGAAATTTAAGCATCAAATTTCCAGGATTAAATTATAGTAGAAAATAAATTGAATAAACTGCAATGCAAATATTTGAATTAACTTCCTTTGAGAAAGAAACAGACTCAAAGACCAACCTGCATATGCTCAGTGTTCCCTAAAGCAGTCATCAAAGATGACCAAAATCCCAGCACACCCCTTGGCCGTTGGGATGGAGACATAGCCATTGATATTTTAAACCGGACCTCAGAGATATTGAGAAGCCTATGAAATACAGATTAATTTTAGCATACTCTAATAAACTAAAAAAATTAAGCATTCACCTGGAAATTGAAAGTCATGCATATACCCAATTTTTATTATTGGATCAACTGAAACAGCAGTGTCTGTTGATCCGAATGATCTACCAAATTTCAGTTGATGAAATAACTCATGAAGGCGCCAAATAATTGGTTCGTGAATGTTTACTAAGAAAGCAGAGTTATCAGGAACCTGCACAACATAACTTAACAGTCATGTCTGATGTTTACTGATAAAATGCATTACATCAGCTAATTGAAAATCAACAGAATAGAAAGAAGAGAGCCATCGCATCAAAACATAAGAGTGAAGGTTTGCAAACAGAAAAATCTACTCCATAATATAGGTTTCAATTATTCAAATAAATGGTCAGTGGACAGTTGAAAATGAAGGCTAGATTAAGTTGGCTAGAATACTTGAAAGCCGATGTACGGGTATTCACAAAAATCTAGTGCACTGTTCTTCTGCATGGTCATGGAGAACTTCAGGACATAATCCAACTGATCTCCAACTTTGTGTGGTCTAAACAGAACTNTTGAAATCATTAATAACTTCCAGAATACTGCTGCTTTTCCTCGAGTGAGAGAGCTTTCTGTCAATAGATTTTGAGCTATGTTTCAAAGTAAACTTTGCAGATTTAACAGTTCTAGATGTTGTGAGAGAATCAGCATCCAAACTGTCCAATGGGTCAACATCCACAATGCGATATGATAATGGTACAGATGAATCATTCTGAATCCAATATGGAACAAAAAACCTCACCGACTTTGGAGCAGCATCAGTTCGTCCCATATCATGTTCAACACTAACACGCACCTTCCTGAAAAGAAAAACAGCTTTGCAGACAATAGGGAAACAAAAGATATTTAATGAACAAAACGAAAACAATATTCGCATAACAAGTCTTAATTTTATCTTATTTATGGAAAAAAAAAATATTTATCAAAACAGGATCCTGATTCTATTTTGAGCATGCAAATTATTAACTCTCAGGCGGATAAATGTGAAAAAAGAGGACAAGATGATTTTAAGAAAATTTAATGCATAAATTTATATGAATACTTATATAACAACTTAAGCACTAAATGTTATTCCTCTAGACACCTTGCCCGAATCCTCAGGTATTAAAAGACCGCTTCTAAATGATCTTTATTTGGATTATTAATATGTTGGCTCATTACACTCGTAGAAAAAGTAAAATCAGGTCTTGTAGGTGACAAATAATCAAGTTTTCCCAGAAGACTTTTATACCTCCCTTTTTCAACTGGGTGGTTATCCTCTCCTTTCGATACTCATCAAATGAAATCCATAAAAATATCTGTCGGTTTGCACCCCAACATTCATTTCTTCTTTAATAAGTAAAAAATATATTTTCTCANATATATAACTTCAAAGCCTGTGTTCTTTTGACACAAGATTATGAAATTTGATCCTTTTCAAACTAAAATTAGTATAACTGAAGGAATAGCAGATTTGACTATTTTTTAGATCATATTCTGAGTGTTTATGATGGTTTTATTTACTGAAATATAAAAGAGAATGAGAAATTTTTGTTCTGCATTCTCTAAGACATCTAAGTCAGCCTTCTAATGCAGACATTGAAAAAGAAAAAGTTGACTCCTCTCTCTCTCACTCTCTCTCTCTCTCTCACTCTTACTCTCACACACACACACCCAAACAGCTCCATGTGCACGCAAAGAAAAAGCATATAAATAGAAAAATGAAATTAAATAATTAAAATGTTTTTTCTTTACCTTCAACATTTCATTTCCAAAACTTGATTGGCATCTCAAGATCTTTGGAGGATCAGTTGGTAACAATAACTCCACCAACTCAGCATCATATTGGGAGAGATACAAGATTTGTCCAACTCTATTGATAAATAAAGTATGCGGTAAGAAGCTGATGACCTACACAAAGTTAAAACATAAACAGTAAATATTGGAACATGATAGAAGCNGGTAAGAAGCTGATGACCTACACAAAGTTAAAACATAAACAGTAAATATTGGAACATGATAGAAGCTTTTTTTAATTTTTTAAATTTATTATTATTTTTTGGGTATTGAAATTGGCATTTAAGTACTATTCAGATAGAAAAGAAGCTGATACACGTGGTGATTATTTACCGTTCCATTATTTACAATATTTCCAACCATCAGAAGTAAATAGATAATATTTATAAGGTTTTTTTTACTAGCAAACAATATTCATATCTAAATGAATACAAAAAAAAATACAAAAAGCAGACAAATACAATAAAAAATTATCAAGTTCACCTACATTTTCTTCCATTTCTTAAATTATAAATTTCAGTTTCCAAGTACACCTTTATTGACAAAATTAGAAGTGACATTGCAAATTAAAGAAAATTATGCTCACTTCATTTGAANATTTACCGTTCCATTATTTACAATATTTCCAACCATCAGAAGTAAATAGATAATATTTATAAGGTTTTTTTTTACTAGCAAACAATACTCATATCTAAATGAATACAAAAAAAAAATACAAAAAGCAGACAAATACAATAAAAATTTATCAAGTTCACCTACATTTTCTTCCATTTCTTAAATTATAAATTTCAGTTTCCAAGTACACCTTTATTGACAAAATTAGAAGTGGCATTGCAAATTAAAGAAAATTATGCTCACTTCATTTGATTAGAATCAAAAGTTAATTATGGAAACGCTTAAATATAGGTTCCATAAGCTTGAATAACTAACATAGGCTTAAATATAGGTCCAATTAGTTTGAAAAAAATATGTTAACAGCGAAAAAACTAACCTTTGTTCTGTCAGAAGACATTCTAAGCTGTGCTGAGAGCTTGAAATAGGATCCATCTGATGAAAATGCTTTAACATCAACACGCTCCTACAGAATAAGATGTTTATAATTATCAGCTTCAAAAAGCTCATACGTGAAGTAGAACTCCAGAGGCATAAATGTCTCCTCACCATTCTTTCAAGATCAATAAGTGAAATCCCAGGGCTGTAATGTTCAGAATTGCAAACAGCAACAGAGACACCAACACGTGTAGATAAAAGACCATCACTGCAAGATGAAGATGATGAAGCTCCACCATGATCAGTGTAGTCTTGAGGTGATAGCATAACACAATTTGGGTTGAAATCATTAATAACTTCCAGAATACTGCTGCTTTTCCTCGAGTGAGAGAGCTTTCTGTCAATAGATTTTGAGCTATGTTTCAAAGTAAACTTTGCAGATTTAACAGTTCTAGATGTTGTGAGAGAATCAGCATCCAAACTGTCCAATGGGTCAACATCCACAATGCGATATGATAATGGTACAGATGAATCATTCTGAATCCAATATGGAACAAAAAACCTCACCGACTTTGGAGCAGCATCAGTTCGTCCCATATCATGTTCAACACTAACACGCACCTTCCTGAAAAGAAAAACAGATTTGCAGACAATAGGGAAACTAAAGATATTTCATGAACAAAACAAAAACAAGTCTTAATTTTATCTTATTTATGAAAAAAAAAATATTTATCAAAACAGGATCCTGATTCTATTTTGAGCATGCAAATTATTAACTCTCAGGCGGATAAATGTGAAAAAAGAGGACAAGATGATTTTAAGAAAATTTAATGCATAAATTTATATGAATACTTATATAACAACTTAAGCACTAAGTGTTATTCATCTAGACACCTTGTCCGAATCCTCAGGTATTAAAAGACCGCTTCTAAATGATCTTTATTTGGATTATTAATATGTTGACTCATTACACTTATAAAAAAAGTAAAATCAGGTCTTGTATGTGACAAATAATCAAGTTTTCCCAGAAGACTTTTATACCTCCCTTGTTCAACTGGGTGGTTATCCTCTCCTTTCGATACTCATCAAATGAAATCCATAAAAATATCTGTCGGTTTGCCCCCCAACATCCATGTCTTCTTTAATAAGTAAAGAATATATTTTCTCGNACTGCAAGATGAAGATGATGAAGCTCCACCATGATCAGTGTAGTCTTGAGGTGATAGCATAACACAATTTGGATTGAAATCATTAATAACTTCCAGAATACTGCTGCTTTTCCTCGAGTGAGAGAGCTTTCTGTCAATAGATTTTGAGCTATGTTTCAAAGTAAACTTTGCAGATTTAACAGTTCTAGATGTTGTGAGAGAATCAGCATCCAAACTGTCCAATGGGTCAACATCCACAATGCGATATGATAATGGTACAGATGAATCATTCTGAATCCAATATGGAACAAAAAACCTCACCGACTTTGGAGCAGCATCAGTTCGTCCCATATCATGTTCAACACTAACACGCACCTTCCTGAAAAGAAAAACAGCTTTGCAGACAATAGGGAAACAAAAGATATTTAATGAACAAAACGAAAACAATATTCGCATAACAAGTCTTAATTTTATCTTATTTATGGAAAAAAAAAATATTTATCAAAACAGGATCCTGATTCTATTTTGAGCATGCAAATTATTAACTCTCAGGCGGATAAATGTGAAAAAAGAGGACAAGATGATTTTAAGAAAATTTAATGCATAAATTTATATGAATACTTATATAACAACTTAAGCACTAAATGTTATTCCTCTAGACACCTTGCCCGAATCCTCAGGTATTAAAAGACCGCTTCTAAATGATCTTTATTTGGATTATTAATATGTTGGCTCATTACACTCGTAGAAAAAGTAAAATCAGGTCTTGTAGGTGACAAATAATCAAGTTTTCCCAGAAGACTTTTATACCTCCCTTTTTCAACTGGGTGGTTATCCTCTCCTTTCGATACTCATCAAATGAAATCCATAAAAATATCTGTCGGTTTGCACCCCAACATTCATTTCTTCTTTAATAAGTAAAAAATATATTTTCTCGAAGATATGACAATGTGTTATTTGGATCTAACAACTTATATTGCCAGAAAGTATCCTAAAGATCCAAGGTCTTTGACCTCAAACTCAGAAGTCATTATTAGTTTGATTGTTTAATGTTTCCTTACGTCATTGCATATGAGAATAATGCTATCAACATACACAGTAAGAATGATTATCATAGCTTCTTGATTTGATTTCATAAATAAAGTGTGATCAACTTGAAACTAATAGTTACACATTGGCAAGAATAGTCGTGGTAAAACTTCCAAACCATGCTTTGGGAAATTATTTACATTGATTTCTTAAGCCTGCACACTAACTGATTATTTGTGTTGTTCTTTAATCTTGGATGTATCTCCATATAAACTTTTTCCTCAAGACCCACATTAAAAAATGCATTTTTAATGTCTAACTGAGGTAAAAGCCAGTCCTAGTAGATAGCCAATGACAATAATACTCTTACCATGTTGAGTTTAGCCATTGGTGCAAAATGTCTCCTAGTAGTAGATCTCATTGTACTGAAAGAACTATTTTATTAGAAATTTATCCTTCAACCTTTTTATGCTCTCATCTACTTCGTATTTAACACTAAATACCCATTTGCACCCAACAATTCTTTTTCCCAGATTACAAAGTTATAATCGAGGTACAATTCTTTTCAAGGACAAGAATCTCTCATTGCACAACCTTTTACCAAACATAAATAAATAAAGTCCCTTTAGATTGAATTTGAGACCTTTAAATTATTTGAGTTATGAACAAAAAATTGTAAGAGGATGATAATTTTCTAAATAAAAAATTCTTTTATTAGGTGTTTTGTGCATTCTTGTGCTCCTTTCTCTTGTTTCTCATGATGCGTTGACCTAAACTTTGTGTGAATACATGGATTGTGTGAAATTTGTTTTGATAATCTACATTCCTGATTTTACATATTGACCCTTATATGTTCACTAATTTTTTCTTATTGGTATACACACAATTCTTGGTTCTCGGTGGGAGAGCTACGGGAACATTTAATGGAGTGGTAGGTTTACTTTCGGGTTGATTTGTGATAGTGGGAACAAGAATTGGTTCATCAAGGATAAAATGGAGGTGAGCTTGAGATTCCTGAATGATACCCCAAATCTGATATTCTCTCCAATTCTCCCCATAAATGTTAGATTTGGGATAACATGATTGGTTTTCAAAGAACGTGACATCCATAAAGTTATAAATTTTGTGTTTCTAGAGAGTAACNTATATATATATATATATATATATATATATATATATAAATGCCTAAGGGCTAAATTTATTGAAATTGAAAAGATACATAGAGCTTGTATGAGATGACCCAAAAAAAAGGTGTCCTACCCATACGATGCATCAGACACTAGCATCCTAAATGGATAAACATAGATAAAACACAAAAAAAATAAAACTTGCAGGAAATAAGCTGCTAGACACGAGCCAGCTTGGTCTTGCCTCTACCTCTGGTTCTAGGAGCGGAGACAGCAATTTGNGTTCTGCATTCTCTAAGACATCTAAGTCGGCCTTCTAATGCAGACATTGAAAAAGAAAAAGTTGAACTCCTCTCTCTCTCACTCACTCTCTCTCTCTCTCACTCTCACACACACACACCCAAACAGCTCCATGTGCACGCAAAGAAAAAGCATTGAAATAAGAAAAATGAAATTAAATAATTAAAATGTTTTTTCTTTACCTTCAACATTTCATTTCCAAAACTTGATTGGCATCTCAAGATCTTTGGAGGATCAGTTGGTAACAATAACTCCACCAACTCAGCATCATATTGGGAGAGATACAAGATTTGTCCAACTCTATTGATAAATAAAGTATGCGGTAAGAAGCTGATGACCTACACAAAGTTAAAACATAAACAGTAAATATTGGAACATGATAGAAGCTTTTTTAACTTTTTAAATTTATTATTATTTTTTGGGTATTGAAATTGACATTTAAGTACTATTCAGATAGAAAAGAAGCTCATACACGTGGTGATTATTTACAATATTTCCAACCATCAGAAGTAAATAGATAATAATTATAAGGTATTTTTTTACTAGCAAACAATATTCATATCTAAATGAATACCAAAAAAATACAAAAAGCAGACAAATACAATAAAAATTTATCAAGTTCACCTATATTTTCTTCCATTTCTTAAATTATAAATTTCAGTTTCCAAGTACACCTTTATTGACAAAATTAGAAGTGGCATTGGAAATTAAAGAAAGTTACGCTCACTTCATTTGATTAGAATCAAAAGCTAATTATGGAAACGCTTAAATATAGGTTCTATAAGCTGGAATAACTAACATAGGCTTAAATATAGGTCCAATTAGTTTGAAAAAAATATGTTAAGAGCGAGAAAACTAACCTTTGTTCTGTCAGAAGACATTCTAAGCTGTGCTGAGAGCTTGAAATAGGATCCATCTGATGAAAATGCTTTAACATCAACACGCTCCTACAGAATAAGATGTTTATAATTATCAGCTTCAAAAAGCTCATACGTGAAGTAGAACTCCAGAGGCATAAATGTCTCCTCACCATTCTTTCAAGATCAATAAGTGAAATCCCAGGGCTGTAATGTTCAGAATTGCAAACAGCAACAGAGACACCAACACGTGTAGATAAAAGACCATCACTGCAAGATGAAGATGATGAAGCTCCACCATGATCAGTGTAGTCTTGAGGTGATAGCATAACACAATTTGGGTTGAAATCATTAATAACTTCCAGAATACTGCTGCTTTTCCTCGAGTGAGAGAGCTTTCTGTCAATAGATTTTGAGCTATGTTTCAAAGTAAACTTTGCAGATTTAACAGTTCTAGATGTTGTGAGAGAATCAGCATCCAAACTGTCCAATGGGTCAACATCCACAATGCGATATGATAATGGTACAGATGAATCATTCTGAATCCAATATGGAACAAAAAACCTCACCGACTTTGGAGCAGCATCAGTTCGTCCCATATCATGTTCAACACTAACACGCACCTTCCTGAAAAGAAAAACAGCTTTGCAGACAATAGGGAAACAAAAGATATTTCATGAACAAAACAAAAACAAGTCTTAATTTTATCTTATTTATGAAAAAAAAAATATTTATCAAAACAGGATCCTGATTCTATTTTGAGCATGCAAATTATTAACTCTCAGGCGGATAAATGTGAAAAAAGAGGACAAGATGATTTTAAGAAAATTTAATGCATAAATTTATATGAATACTTATATAACAACTTAAGCACTAAATGTTATTCCTCTAGACACCTTGCCCGAATCCTCAGGTATTAAAAGACCGCTTCTAAATGATCTTTATTTGGATTATTAATATGTTGGCTCATTACACTCGTAGAAAAAGTAAAATCAGGTCTTGTAGGTGACAAATAATCAAGTTTTCCCAGAAGACTTTTATACCTCCCTTTTTCAACTGGGTGGTTATCCTCTCCTTTCGATACTCATCAAATGAAATCCATAAAAATATCTGTCGGTTTGCACCCCAACATTCATTTCTTCTTTAATAAGTAAAAAATATATTTTCTCAAAGATATGACAATGTGTTATTTGGATCTAACAACTTATATTGCCAGAAAGTATCCTAAAGATCCAAGGTCTTTGACCTCAAACTCAGAAGTCATTATTAATTTGATTGTTTAATGTTTCCTTACGTCATTGCATATAAGAATAATGCTATCAACATACACAGTAAGAATGATTATCATAGCTTCTTGATTTGATTTCATAAATAAAGTGTGATCAACTTGAAACTAATAGTTACACATTGGCAAGAATAGTCGTGGTGAAACTTCCAAACCATGCTTTGGGAAATTATTTACATTGATTTCTTAAGCCTGCACACTAACTGATTATTTGTGTTGTTCTTTAATCTTGGATGTATCTCCATATAAACTTTTTCCTCAAGACCCATATTAAAAAATGCATTTTTAATGTCTAACCAATGTAAAGGCCAGTCCTAGTAGATAGCCAATGATAATAATACTCTTACCATGTTAAGTTTAGTCATTGGTGCAAATATCTCCTAGTAGTAGATCTCATTGTACTGAAAGAACTATTTTATTAAAAATTTATCCTTCAACCTTTTTATGCTCTCATCTGCTTCGTATTTAACACTGAATACCCATTTGCACCCTACAATTCTTTTTCCCAGATTACAAAGTTATAATCGAGGTACAATTCTTTTCAAGAACAAGAATCTCTCATTGCACAACCTTTTACCAAACATAAATAAATAAAGTCCTTTTGGATTGAATTTGAGACCTTTAAATTATTTGAGTTATGAACAAAAAAATTGTAAGAGGATGATAATTTTCTAAATAAAAAATTCTTTTATTAGGTGTTTTGTGCATTCTTGTGCTCCTTTCTCTTGTTTCTCATGATGCGTTGACCTAAACTTTGTGTGAATACATGGATTGTGTGAAATTTGTTTTGATAATCTACATTCCTGATTTTACATATTGACCCTTATATGTTCACTAATTTTTTCTTATTGGTATACACACAATTCTTGGTTCTCGGTGGGAGAGCTACGGGAACATTTAATGGAGTGGTAGGTTTACTTTCGGGTTGATTTGTGATAGTGGGAACAAGAATTGGTTCATCAAGGATAAAATGGAGGTGAGCTTGAGATTCTTGAATGATACCCCAAATCTGATATTCTCTCCAATTCTCCCCATAAATGTTAGATTTGGGATAACATGATTTGTTTTCAAAGAACGTGACATCCATAAAGTTATAAATTTTGTATTTATGGAGAGTAACATATATACCCATTTTTGTTTGAAGAGTATCTCACAAAGATGCATTTGATTGATAGGCGATTTAGTTTGAACTGATGTGATCGATGTAGATGACCAAAGCGACGCAAACAAAAAATTTTTGGTGGTAGGCTAGAAGTGAAGGACTGAATGTAGGGGTAGAATTTTATGAGATTGTTGAGAGATTTGTTAAACTTTAGCACTCTGTTGGACATCCTATTTATAAGATTAAGTAGGTGTGAGAATTGTATCACTCAAAAATTTGTTTGGGTACATTGTTAGTTAATAAAATTGAACGGGTCACGTTGACGACTATTCTTTCTCTCAGCCAGACATTTCTGTTGGATTGTGTCAACGTAAAAACTTATATAAATGATGTGATTTTTGGATAGATAAAAGCTAAGAGTGAAGCTATAGTAGCATTTTGCATTATTTGTTATGAGATCTGAATTTTGTTCTGAAATTGGGTGAGAAGCATGCTGTGGAAGGTTTCAAATATGCTAGAAGTTTCATATTCTTCTTTCATGAGAAGGTCCAAATGGTTCTGATGTGAAACATTCACACTAATGAGAGCTAGGTCTTCTGTTGATAAACAAATAGGGATAAAAATTTTCAAAATAATAGAAATTATATGCCGAAGGTGAAAATGTCATAACATAACTCAACTCCAATGAGAAATTGACTCTGATACAAGACTTGACTAAATGGATTGTGAATAGTGGGATGGTCTTTTTGAAATGGAAGTTCTAGTGAGCGAATAAACACTGTCAATCACTTTCCTTGAGTCCATTACCTGAAATTTACATAAATTATTGTAGAATTTTATAAAATAATTCGTATTATGAGTAAGTTTACTAATAGACAATAAAATACAGTTAAGTTTATAAACATAAAACATAGATTGAAGAATAAGATCCTTTGAGTTTCACAAGTTCTTTTCTTTCCACAGATGAGAGAGTTAACTGCAGTTTTACTACAACATGGTGTCTGCATGAATTGAAAAGTTAAAAAGCAGTGATATCACCCGTCATGTGATCAGATGCTCCAAAGTCCGCTATCCAAGGCTGATTCCTCCAGTTGACAGCAACAAGAGTAGATAGAAGACTACCTTGATGTGCTAGAAGACTGGTAGACGACACAGAATATTCTCTTAAAAGCCTTTGGAGAGCTTCAAGTTATTCTTTGCTGAATAGACTATGTTCATGAGACTTGTTCCTTTGATGTTGAGTTTGCTTGATTTTTCCCATTACTTTTGACTTAGGCTTTCAACAAGTAGTCTTTAAAAAATTTTTCCAACACTTATCCTTTTTGATAACCAAGATTATTGCAATGTTCACACAACAGTCCATTCCTCATTGATTTGTTGTCTGAGATGAATTATGAGTGTATAAAGCCGAGTTGTCAACATTTGATGTAGGGAGATTGCCTGTCATCATGAGTTTCTTTATATTCTCTTCCCGTCATACTTCAACAAAAACTTCACGAATTGAGGGAAGAATTTTGGTTCCAATGATTCCTCCTCTTAATTCATCTAGTTCCTTATTGAGTTCTAAAATAAATTTGAAAGTTCACTTTTGTTCAACAATGAATTTGTAAATAGTAGATCCTTGTGAGCACCTCCATGTGTATGTTTCATGCATATCTAGTTGGCGCCAATATCTGAAGCGAGTGTTGAAGTATTAAGTAACATTCAACTTACCCTGCCACAAATCATGTAATTTAGTTTCAATGTAAAACAACTTAGAGGAATTGTCAACACTTGATAGGTTTCCATTGTGGCATCCCAGATTTCTTCTATCGTTTTATATAGGAGAAACTTTTCTCTATTTCAATTGTGATGGAGTTGATTTCTCTAGTTTGAATTGTCATGGAGTTGACAAGTCATAACATGATCATATAATCTTAAATTTTCTATGCCTCGATGTTTATGATCCGCAATTTCTGGTTTAGGATTTTTCTCGGTGAGATAACCGTCTTTTTCCTTTACCACAGATGTACAAGAACACATATTGAGACCATTGGAAGAAATGTTTGCCATGTAGTTTATGATTGGTGATCCAGGAAGATATTTCAGATGCTGTAGAACAAAATATCGATAGTTAAGGTTCAAAAGTAACTTTTAAAGATGAAACAACTTTTATGCCATATTTGATTATGATATGGTGTCGACAGGAAGGAGTTTCACTAGAAAGAAATCATCTTTCGTCGGACAGGATTTCTACCGGAGAGACATACTGTGCAATAGAGAGATAAAGTAGTAGCTACCAAAAAAGGGTTTTCGTGCGGGACCTAGAAAGACAAGATGTAGTCACAGGTCAAATGTTATTGATATAGTAAAATTTATTGAATAACATAATATTCTTAAAATATTAAATGTTTATATTGATTTATTAAAAACTTACCTAGCATGCAAGTTATTTTTTGCCCTTGTATTAATGTAGTTTATAAGTATGAGTATTCATTGACTTTGATTAACTTACAATTATTTTAAACTAACTACTTAGGTGTAATTAATTTATTAAAAAATGAACAATAGAAGAGGTTTGGGCAATGAGAATAAGGCCCCATCTGGGGCGGCGGTAGGGCAGTAGCGAGGCAAGGCACCACAATATTTTTTGTTGGGGTCGACATATCAGCAGTGACATGACATGTTTAGGGTAAAACGCGGGCTGCGGGTTCGACACCATGGCCCGCTTTTCTTGTTCAACCTTTTACGCTGGAGCCCTCTTTTCGATTCCGCCCTAACTCTCTTTCTCGTTCGACTTTTTACTCAAAGTTGAAGCTGCGATCTGTTGCTCTTCCCCCTCTTCTCCCAAGTTGCTCACGCTCCTTGGTTCCTCTTCCTCCACTTCTCCCGCGCTTCTCACGCTACCTGGTTCTTCTTCGTCCACTTCTTCCTCTGTTCCCCAGCAGTNTCTGTTGGACATCCTATTTATAAGATTAAGTAGGTGTGAGAATTGTATCACTCAAAAATTTGTTTGGGTACACTGTTAGTTAATAAAATTGAACGGATCACGTTGACGACTATTCTTTCTCTCAGCCAGACATTTTTGTTGAATTGTGTCAACGTAAAAGCTTATATAAATCATGTGATTTTTGGATAGATAAAAGCTAAGAGTGAAGCTATAGTAGCATTTTGCATTATTTGTTATGAGATCTGAATTTTGTTCTGATATTGGGTGAGAATCATGCTGTGGAAGGTTTCAAATATGCTAGCAGTTTCATATTCTTCCTTCATGAGAAGGTCCAAATGGTTATGATGTGAAACATTCACACTAATGAGAGCTAGGTCTTCTGTTGATAAACAAATAGGGATAAAAATTTTCAAAATAATAGAAATTATATGCCGAAGGTGAAAATGCCATGACATAACTCGACTCCAATGAGAAATTGACTCTCATACAAGACTTGACTAAATGGATTGTGAATAGTGGGATAGTCTTTTTGAAATGGAAGTTCTAGTGAGCGAATAAACACTGTCAATCACTTTTCTTGAGTCAATTACCTGAAAATTACATAAATTATTGTAGAATTTTTTGTTGGGGTCGACATATCAGCAGTGACGCGACACGTTTAGGGTAAAACGCAGGCTGCGGGTTCGACACCATGGCCCGCTTTTCTCGTTCAGCCTTTTACGCTCCCTAACTCTCTTTCTCGTTCGACTTTTTACTCAAAGTTGAAGCTGCGATCTGTTGCTCTTCCCCCTCTTCTCCCAAGTTGCTCACGCTCCTTGGTTCCTCTTCCTCCACTTCTCCCGCGCTTCTCACGCTACCTGGTTCTTCTTCGTCCACTTCTTCCTCTATTCCCCTGCGGCAAGCACTTTTTCTTCAACAAATGCGAATGCTTGTTCGTTGGATTTATAATGTTAGATTTATAAATGTTGTTCGGTGGTATGGATGTGTGGTATGGAAGTGAATGCTAGATGTTAGATTGAATTCTTGGTGGCTTGATTTTGGGTTTGGTAAGTTGTATGAAAAAAAAAATTTTGAGGATGTGGCTTGGGGGATGACAACAATCTAATGCAAGATATTTTTGAGTGAGGGTCTATAATGGTCGTGACATAGCATTGATGTGAATACACATCATTTGGGTGGTCTGCATGATGATCTAACAAGAAAAAAAAAGAAAAAACAATTATTGNAATTTTGAGGATGTGGCTTGGGGGATGACAACAATCTAATGCAAGATATTTTTGAGTGAGGGTCTATAATGGCCGTGACATAGCCATTGATGTGAATACACATCATTTGGGTGGTCTGCATGATGATCTAACAAGAAAAAAAGGAAAAAAAATTATTATGGGTGCGACTTGACCATTGATGTTAGATTATTCTTATTATACTTTGGAGTTCTTGGTGGCTGTACCTTGGGCATTGATGCAAATACATATCAAATGCGTGGTTGTGGCTAGGGCAAAAAAATTTATTGTTGTTGTTCCTCTTTCAACTTTATCTAATTGAGCAAAACTATTGAAAAAGCCTTCCCTACTGACATCGCACCTAGCACATAGCTATGGGAGAAAGTTCTACAGGTGCCCGCGGTGGGCAGACAGTCCGGAGAAGTGTGACTTCTTCCGTTGGACAGACAGTCCGACAGATTTCACTGCCGATAGTGATCGGGGTTGGATGACATCCCTGAAGGACGACGTAGCTCGGGACATACGCCGGTTGGATTTTAAAATTAATATAATCATNAGTTCTTGGTGGCTGTACCTTGGGCATTGATGCAAATACATATCAAATGCGTGGTTGTGGCTAGGGCAAAAATATTTATTGTTGTTGTTCCTTTTTCAACTTTATCTAATTGAGCAAAACTATTGAAAAAGCCTTCCCTATTGACATCGTGCCGAGCACATAGCTATGAGAGAAAGTTCTACAGGTGCCCGCGGTAGGCAGACGGTCCGGAGAAGTGTGACTTCTTCCTTTGGACAGACAGTCCGACAGATTTCACTGCCGATAGTGATCGGGGTTGGATGACATCCCTGAAGGACGACGTAGCTCGGGACATACGCCGGTTGGATTTTAAAATTAATATAATCATTTTTTTAAATGTAATTTTCATACTTTTTTCCTTTTTTTAGTACACTTGGTACTCACTGTTATGTGCGGCGTGCATCTTATTTTTTTACTGTTATGAAGTAGTTTTTTACTTCTCAAGTATCAAATATATTGTTATGTCAGTTCTGTTGCAAATAACATTACTGCACAAGGGCAGAATAGTCATTTATTCAGAGACAGCTGCGTGACAGCTGTTTTCAAACTGTAAAAAACAAACAGACAGTCAGCTTTCCTGCAACAACTTCTTAGGGCAGCTGCTGCAAATCAACTTATTGGTTAAGCTGCAGCTGTCTCAAACAGACCCTAAGCCAAATGTTCCTAAAAAAGCTACAGATACAATACTTGCAAAAGGAAGGGGATAGATCCCTACTTAAGGCAAATCAAGCAAACATTTTCAAAATAGAAAAACAATTACACATAAATAGGTTCATAAAATAAATATAATTATAATAAATAAATAGGAAATAAGCCATAAACATTAAAAATTCCTGCATATGTCAGTTTGGCCCTCCCACCATAGCGGAAAATCACAATTCTTCACGCACAAGCAACAACACAATAGGTAGATTCCCGACTCCACTTCTTCATGTACAAGCCTCCTTCCTTCTCCACTTAACTCTAGATCTCCTTTCCTTATGCTTTTGTCATTTTAGGTTTGAATGGAGACATTTGTTTCCTTAAAAGAAATAGTTGAGATTGTTGCTCCCTTTCGAATCGACACAGACCCCTTCAAATTTCTTTTTATTTTTTTTATTATCTTTTCTTTTTTTTTCCAGTAGTTACATTAGTTATATATTATTTTTTATTGAGGCACTCTTAGATATTCTTTATTTTGCAGTTTTGATGCAGCTCATTTGAATTTTATGTATTGCGGAGATCGTAATATCTAATTTATGCTCTAAAGAGTGTTATATCATTTCCTTTTCTAGGTAGAGTGTTTGTATATTGCTCAAGAACAGGCGGTGGATCCCCCTCACCGTTTCACTGTAATTTTAGTCAAAATAGCAGCTGAATCGCTTAAATCTACTATCCAACAACAAATTTTGCTTCCTATCTCCATCCAGATGCTGTTGACTGTCCCTATACTCTTCCCGTACCGTTCCAGAATTACCTAATTGCAAAATCAGCTTCTTAAACAACTTCGAGGATCTCTAGATTGGTGTCACTTGAGCTTTCTAAATATCCCTCCACGAAACCTCTTTTTATTCAATCTAATCCACACCATGCCACATTCTTTGAAAACCATATAGCTTTCTTTTTCTTTTTAATTTATTAGCTTACTTTTAATACTTGTTATTCTGCTTGACAGTTAACGTCATCACTTGCTCATGTGGGATCTAAATCTCCCTAACACTAACCACTGCATCCATGACAAGCTCAGTAGCAATTAGAGTATTGACAACAACTCCAAAGACATGAAAGAGGTCCACCTGTATATAATCTCAGAAAAGTTAGTTTCGACAATGTCTCTGACTTTTGATACTCGATGTTCTACTTAGAAATCTAGGTCCTTAACTATTCATGTATGGTTTAAATCTTTCTAACTCTATCCTCTACATCCATGCTAATCTTAGTAGTTATTAGTATCAGCAATAACTCTGAAAATATGAGAGTTCCATCCATATACAAAACCAATGAGGTAGTTCTCTAATTTAATCATCTAGCACTTTATAAGCCATTAGATCTTTATTTTTCCATTTAACAAATCAAAGATACTAAAATCTTTCACATATAAGTATCATCTTATCGTTTGGTAATTTTAAATGAATTTGTTAAAATAATATCCACCAAAATTATACAATGTACCGGCTATGTTCTACTATTTTATGGTCTCTATCTTCTAGATAGTTCATTTATTATTCTAACATTTCATTGGTTTCAATAAATGCATCATTAATTAGAACTTATCAACTTAAAAAAAAATATACGATCTGAGAATTCTAAGCAAGCATTTCCATAACCAATACAAAAATATGAATTTGACATTGATCATAGGCTCATTGTCTCATATATTGAAAATTATTTTGACATAGGTAACTCATTCATTATTTACCACACAATAATTACACAAAATCCTTATACTGTGAGTCAAAATGCATACCTCTTACTTTGTTGATGAATCATCCAAAATGATGATGCATGTTCAAGCTTTAAGAGATCCATAATCAGAACAGCTTCCTGAAGGTGTATCAAATTATCAGGTATCTAGAAACTTCAGAGCAATACTAGTTCATTTTCTAATTAGTCACTCAGTTACCTTCTCTAGAATCCAACCACCTTGAACAAACAATGTAAGGTAGATAGGCCTACGTATATCAGTTGAATAAATAAATGAACCGCCATTTGATGACACAATACCACGCTGCCGTTCAACCATATTCCCTTGAGCTGTTTTCTCCCAAATAGCATATTCGGCTTCATAGGGAAGCTTGTTTTCCAACCTGATAACAGAATTAATGGATATTTTCCAATCATAAACAGGAGCATTAAATTCTGTGTGAAGAATGGAAGCATCAGTCCCAACGCTGAACCATGTACTCTGTCTACTACTGATGCAAGGGTTGCAGCATAAGAGTATATCATTCTTTTCAAGGTTGTTTAGCCTCAAACAGGAATCGCGAGAACTTAGTTGGCTCATTCTGTTTTGTCTAGAAGCAGAACTCAACTGATTGGCAGATTGATCTTTGCTGAAGCCAAAGGATACTATTTGACCCCAAGCATATAATTCCTGAGAATTGTCAGCATATGGTCGAACATGCAAAATCAGATCTGAATCTCTTGCCATGCTTGTCCATGGCAAAAAAGTAGATGAGGCTGGATCTATAACGGCAATGACGTTACTCAGGTCATGAATGTTTTGGTCAGGTATTTGTTGCCTATCACGTATCCATCGTCTTCGTCGTACAAAATGTAGAGCTGATTTTAAGGATGACAGTGGCGAACTTGGAGGCCATTCTAAGTTCTGAAAATCAGTTCCATATGCCCAGCCCTCACTGTCAACATAATCGGACTTATCGATCTTCCACGCAGAAATCCACCGCCAACCCGAGGGCAGAGTTGGCTCGAAAAAATCCTTCAAATTTGTTAAGAAATAATAAATTAGAACAAAGAATTTCAAATTCAAAATCAGTAGCCACATAATTCAAGTTAGATAACTTATCACCATTGATGAATATGAAAAATCCCTTTTACTCCAATGTCCTGGGTCACCATTAAAATTGGATGTATTTCCCCACCCAGAAATTGGTTGATAACGCTGATTTTCATATACTTCCTCAGACATAACAGCCGGGTTTTCTCTATCCTTATTTAGAAGAGGGCTGCTTAGCATTGAGGAAGGACAAAATGAAACTTCAACCTTGATACCAGTTTCATTCTTGATAACAGCAAGAGCTCTAAGGATAGCATGTTTTTTGCCATTTCTCATAACCACCTCAAATGCAAAAGGGTTTCTGTCAAGCGATTTAGAAAAAATGGATAATGGCAATACCGAACTAAAACTTTCCCAAGGTCCTTCAGGCCCAAGCCCAACCCAGAAACCAACATCTCTATCAACAGCAACTGTACTCTGTAAACTTCTTTGATTTATGTCAGAATTTCGTTCAAAATATGTGGTAGAAATTACCAACAAACCAGAGTCCTTATTCTCTTCATGATCATGAACCTGAATGCATGCAAACATTTTTAGTTGATTTAACAATTCATGTTTGAAGATGTAAGAGAACATATATTGTTTGTTATTTTTTCAAATACATAAAAAGAAGTTGTAAAAAAGGGAATCAAACATAGAGGAAAGCAAATACTGAAGCATGACATTTTTGAAATTAATTACCTTCTTCCGTAAAGCATAAGAAGAAATATTCCCACCATCAGAACCTACGGCTTGCTGTAGCATTCTCATGGAAGTGGCCCGCTTTAGGGTATTGCCACTTACTCTGAGAGGAACAGATAATGCACCTATGATTTCACCTAAAATTCAGAGTAACCTGAGTCATATATCTCAATAAAAAAGATTATTAAAAAATAGATAAAAAATG
This sequence comes from Phalaenopsis hybrid cultivar, assembly GCA_002079205.1. Lineage (NCBI taxonomy): Eukaryota > Viridiplantae > Streptophyta > Magnoliopsida > Asparagales > Orchidaceae > Phalaenopsis > Phalaenopsis hybrid cultivar. Next base: position 1,569 of record JXCR01107692.1, on the reverse strand, counting down.
AATGGACTTGATGAACACTTATTAGTACCTTTCCCAGCTTTAGCAGCTAGATTAGTAACTTCTACTTCCAAATTAGCCAAGCCCTGGTTAATAAACAGAGTAGAATGATAAATTCTCAGGTTCATAGAAAATAAAACAAAATAGAAATGTGGAGGAGCTATACATAAACAATGACTCCTAAACAACATAAAACAAATCCAACTAAAGGGCAAAAAAGTTAATGAGCGAATAGAAATCAATGCTATTAGGTTTTAAATAAATTTCCATATTGGGTAAAATGAAAGGAAACTCAGCAACAAGATACCAAAACAAGGTAATCTATGATTAGCACAATAATTTTCTCCAATAGCATCCTTAAGAGATTATGTTGTCATATGTTTTACTTTCCAGCACCACAATATGGCAATGCAAACGTTATAATTTTGGGATCAACACTTTCTCCAAAACCAGATACCAACAATAGAAAAGATCGATAAGGATTCAATTTAGCAAATCAATGAACAAGGGTTAGCTACAAAATACCTTGAAAGATAGTTCTTGGCTCAGCTTGTATACTGTTTGCTCAATTATAGAAAAAAGAAATAAAAGAAAAAAACTACTACTCTGTAGGGAGCGTTATAATGAAGAAATAGCCAGACACTTTAGCAAGGAAACCTCTTTCCTTAGTGAACGAAGATTTTTATTGGTCTAGGTTAATAAGAGAAGCTAACCGATATGTTAGATGGTGAATAGTATGTCATGTGGCTAAGACTTGAGAACAAAATACAGGTCTATACATTTATCTTCCTGTTCTAAGGGCAACTTGGCTGAAAATGAGCATGGAATTTATGGTGGGTTAGCCACGGACATAGCTGAGTTAAGATTTTATTATGGTGGTGGTAGATTGCTTCTTGAAGATGTCACATTTTGTGCCTCAACACAAACCGAAGGATGCACACACATTACAGATTTATACTTCAAAGAGATAATCCATCTTCATGGCATCCCCACGATCATCATTTATGTCAGGAATGTGAAATTTATGAGCTATTTTTGGAGGAACTTATGGGATAAATTAGGTACTAAGTTTTATTTCAATTTAGTAGCACACCCACAAATAGATGGATACATAGAGATACAATATGAAAAATTTCCTTTATATGTTTCTTGGGAAAATGACAGACAATAAAATTTAGTGCTTCCTCACGTAGTGTCTAGAATTGTTCCACCAGACAGTCCACAGGTCATATTTTTATTGAGATTATATATGAGTGGAATCTTCTCACATTGTTGGAGTTAGTGCCATAATTCCAGCTGCTGAACTTAGTAAAGTAAAAAATATTTAGATCATAGATGAACAAGCAAGAAGAAAATTGCTAAGCAAAATACTATATATCAAAAGCAGACAAATAAATTAGGAGAGCTGATGCCTTTAGGGATCACTTTGAAGAAATAGAGGCTTTTTGTAGATTCTTTTGGGAAACACAAACCTAAAGCATATGGCCATTTCATAATCACCAAAAAGATTAATGATAATGCTTATAAGATCCGTTTACCTAGAGACTATAATTTCAACATTTAACGTTACAG
>JXCR01107674.1:0-19171 GCA_002079205.1 Phalaenopsis hybrid cultivar | reverse complement strand
AAAAAAAAAGGAAACAAAAGTAAACTGGCTAAAGGTTATCCTCATGTCAAAAAATGTTTCTTATCATAATAATCAATAGTAAGGTTTGAATAAGATTAAAAAATACGTGGGGGTGCAATTCGTGAGATCCGATTAGTTCACACCAACAATCTCCTTCCTTGGGTTAGCTAGCACCATCTTCTGAGGCTGCATCCACAAAAGACAGAATAAGAAGAGAAACAGGCTAAAATACTATGCTTATGTAGGAAAATAAAATGTTTGTGAGAATGTGAACAAAACTTGCATATATTATAGTCGAGAGCATCGCGTCAAATATTAATTTTTATATTGTGCATTTTTTTATTTTTATTATTTAGCTGTTAGTGTTAATTTGAGGGCATGGCAGCAATGATGGTTGAGAAAAAAAAAAATTATTGGCAAAAAAGGAATATATTTTTCATAAGGATGCCAAGGAGGCAACAATAGAGATGATAGCCCGGCAGCTACTGAAGAGGAAACAAGGCTGGCAACATGACTCAAGTACTTGCATGTGGCAAAAGGCTGGTACAGGCTAATGCTGGATGTGGGGAAAAAGAGAAAGTAAGGGAGCCATTTTCTAGTTTGTTATGACTTTATGGATCAATTTAAGGCAATCAATCTCTTTGTCCCAAGATTCACCCGCGGAAATCCAAAAACTTAAATCCATAAAGTTTAGTGACTTTATGGTCTCCATAAACTCATAGATGAGGATAAAATAACTATTACAAATTTGGAGAAATGATATAACTAGATGGTAAAAAAAATAAGCGATTNTGACTTTATGGATCAATTTAAGGCAATCAATCTCTTTGTCCCAAGATTCACCCGCGGAAATCCAAAAACTTAAATCCATAAAGTTTAGTGACTTTATGGTCTCCATAAACTCATAGATGAGGATAAAATAACTATTACAAATTTGGAGAAATGATATAACTAGATGATAAAAAAAATAAGCGATGGGCGACTTGGGATAGATTTCTCAATGCTCTACCAACTCATTTTAGTTCCCATTGAAATCTCATGACATGTATGGTGAATTATCAAAGGTAGAATAAAATGACATCTGGGTAATAATTAATTATAATTGGACTCTCCAATTACATAATAACACTCAATGAGTGATTTATAGAAACTTGCTTTGAATTTAGATTGAAAAAAAAAATTTGAAGATCAACTTCGACATCCTAAGACATTGGATCAACTTATTGAACAATTGAGGCTAAAATCAATGGCTGTAAGCCTACTAGAAGAGAACATACAAACAATAGTTTTGTCCTCCCAAAATCATTTGCTGCTCTATTGACACCAATGAGACTAATAAGCTCAAAATGATAGCACCTTGTTTGTCCATAGCCATGATTGACAATAAATTTAAATGAAATAAGTTTCAAAGTAAAGATTTAGTCTTGGTAAAAATGCACCTTATAATCAAATGCATGTGCACCAAAAAATATATCCAAGCCACAAAGAATGATCTTTGAGCCCTATGGAGTGTGGAATATGTTAGAGCAATTATGTACAAGTTCAACTTGCCAAAACATCCAACCTATTTTTCATGTATCATAACTCATGCCAAATACGTCTAGGATTTCTCGCTGCACCAATTCATCTTCAAGGAACCTCTTGGGAGATTCACCAATCAGTTAAGCCAATGGCTAAACACAGGCCCTACAAAATCTCAACGGGAGGGTGTCTCGAAGTCCAACACATCATCGAATAAGAACTCCCGATCGAAAAAATTAACATGGAACACTAAAAAAGAATTGAGCACAGAATTTCCAAGGTTCAATCTTAAAAACAATGTCATTGTTTTAATGGTAAGGGGAATTGATAGAAATCTTTGCCAAAAATAAAAATAAAAAAAAGGTAACAAATGATGGATGCCAAGGAGAGAATGAAAGCCATCAACATGGTTCAACGACTACCAGAAAATAAATCAGTAGTATCAGCTACTCTTGGGTGTGAGTTCAAAGGGGAACGAAGTTCCTTTTAAATTTCTTATGAGTTGTCAAGGGGTTGCCATACGTAGCCTTGTGAGTTGCTACTGATGTGTTAAAAGATAAAAGTAGGGTATAAAGGTAGCCTTGTGGTTTTGTTGGAATTCTCGACTTCCCCAAAGCAAACAAAAAAAAAAAACTCAACTTTAGTTTACTTTATTTGATTAGCATAGTTTCAACGTTGATTTGATTTGGATTCAATCCAACAAAAGATTTAGAAGGCCACCTAGTTGCAAAGAATATCAAAACAGCGGACTACATTATATCTATATGGCTATTAAAGTATTGGGAGATTAGTTGATGTGTATTGGTGGTGGTTTTTTATATCAGTTCCATAAAATTAATATAGGAAGTAAAGAGCAAGTGGAGATGCAATTATTTATAGTTGTATTATTGTATTTTGGCTAGCTAGTTAATGGCAATGGAAGTTAGGTGATTTTCTATCTCATAAACTATGGGAATTACATGGAATTGAGGTTTATGTGAACTGCCTTCTATGGGTTTATATTTAGCCTACTATGCTTGCCTTGTTATAATTTTACTTGCAGTTTTGGGTTATTCAACTATCATAGGAATTTAAATTAAAGAAGGGAATGCCTTTTTATCCTTTTGAATTAATTATAATTTAAATTGAGATTGATCCTATTGTCAATCTGATCTATTAACCTACTCCTATTATGCATGGACATTTCTAATTAAAGAGTCATGCAGTGTCGGGCACATATTGGACACGGACGGCTTCGACATGTGTTAGACACAACATAAAAGTGTTCGATTTAAATAATATTAAAAAAATCAACCATACAAAAGACACGCGTGTCGGACACGAGCCCTAAATTAATGAATTAAAAAACTTTTCAAAAAAAAAAATTAAGATTGAAATTAAAAGAAATATATTTTTATGTCAAATTTAAGGAAGATTTACATTCCACTAATTTTTTATGTATTTACGTATCTAATATCTAAATTTCAAGTTTCACATATATCCCACCTTATGAAAGGAGGATTTCACTTTTAAAACTTAAAATCGAGATATATTAGATATGATATGAAAGATTTGGATGGTATAAATATAAAAATAAAAAATGAGATGTTAGATATGTAAATACATAAAAATCGGTGCCGAAGAAGCCAGTGATCCATTTATTTCTTTTAATGAATAATTGATTAAATGACTAAAATATTGATGCAATATAAAATAATATATGCTTGCTTTTCATATGTCGTGAACTATATAATTATTTATGAGTATATTAAGCGTCGTTTGGGATCATTTTTATTTTTATATTTTATTTGTGTTATAATTTAACTTAAAACAAGCTTGATTGAGGTAATTATTTTTAAAAACACTCAAAATATCTTAAATTATTTTGAATATTTTTAAAAATAATTTGATTTATTTTTAAACAAATTATTTTTAAAAATAAAATATAATATATAAAAATTATTTCAACTAAAACAGAAAACAAAAGTATTGTCAAATAGGCTCTTAATTTTAAAAAGTTAATAATACTAAATTTCTTATTTTCGCTTGTACTATTCTTAATATTTTATTTATTTAATTATATATACATATATATATATATATATATACATATATATATATCAATAAATTTATTATAATTCTATGTCTGACGTGTGTTTGTCTTAAATTTTTAATAATAGACGTATCTCGTGTTTGTGTCATGTTTATATCCCTTTGTCTGTAATCGCACAACATAGACATACGGTAATCTTATCTTCATAACTTTTTGAACTAATTATAATTTAAATTATGATTGATCCTATAAGCTTTTGGATAGATAAAACTATTATATTTGTAAAAAAAGGCTCTAATTTTGATTCGATTAGCTATTTATACTCATAGACTTTGATGTGGTGAGTCACATATGGACATTGCTAATGTTATCTTGAGTAGATTTCAGACATGATTTAGAAGTTACTCGTTTTGAGAGGTTTGATACATATGCTTTTCAAGACTACTTGGAGAATGATCATTTGAAAGCAATAAAACCTGAGGTAAAATCTAAGTTTATATGAGAATCTAATACTCTCATGAATTGAAAAAGTCTTCAAAATTTTTTAAGTTGAACAAGTATTTGAAAAAAAAAAGAATGTAGGCAAAGGGTAACATATATGTCTTAGCTGATATTGGATTAAATAAGATGGCAACTAAGGTTGTGATTTGGCCTGATCAAGTCAATCAAGTGTTATTTGATTTTAAATACATTTCTCTTGATGAACTTCCTGATGAATTACTATCACTTAATGATATACAACATACCATTGATTTAGTTGATGGATCATCATTGTCACATTTACCTAATTATAAATGAATCTATTAGAGCATATCGAATTAACAGAAGTAGATAAGTTACTTAATAAACAAATATTAGGAAAAAAAAGCCATTATGTTCTACCCACTTTTTTTGCACCTAAGAAGGACATATAATAAAGAAATTAATAAAATCATTATCAAATAAAGATTTATTATTCCTTTTTAAATGAAGTTGGATATAATGAAGGGAAGTATGATATTATTTTTAATTTATTATGAGTGGATATCATCAAGCTCGAATGAGGAAAGATCATGAGTGAAATTATCCTTCAACATTAAATAATGATTATACTAATAGTTAGTGATGCCTTCGGAGTTAACAGATGAACCTAGTATTTTCATATAGATAATAAAGTATGTCTTGTGAAACTGTATCAGAATTTTTTTTTATTATATATTTTTTTATGATATTTAACTTATGGCAAGGCATGAGATGATCATTTAGTGCATCTCTAAAAAGTACTTTAAATTTATAAGCTAAAATATAATATGCGAATCTAAGGAAATATGATTTTGATAGGATCCGAGATAATTTTTTTATATAGAAATTAAAGCAAGACAAATTTCTTTCTTCAATAACACAAATAACATTACATCTAGAGAATAAACACCTACAATTCAAGAGATAGGTGATCTCTCCCAAATCCTACAATTCGAGAGCTAGGAAATCTCTCCAAAACCCTAATCCTAAAATACAAGACTCAAATCTCATCCATAACCCTAACTCTAAATATATTAGCCCTATTTATGCTAACAACAATACTAATAAAAGACTAAATTTCTCTTAGACTAATAAAAGATAAAATTGCCCTTAGGTAGGATCTGAGACCATTTTTCCACACAAAAATTAAGGAAGAAAAAATTTCTTTCTTCAACAGCACAGCATATAAAGGATTACGAGGTAGACAATCTCTCAAAATCCTATAATTTGAGAGGTAAGATATCTCTCCAAAACCCTAAACCTAAGATATAAGACTCAATCTCATGCATAACCCTGACCCTAAACATATTAGCCTTATTTATACTAACAACAACAATAATAATAAAAGACAATTTCCCTTGGGCTAATAAAAGAAAAAATTACTCTTAGTCTACGATATAACAATTAGGAATTGAGTGTATCGAACAATGCAGTGTTGCAGCTAATGCGTTAAGCTTCCCACCTGGGGAGTAAGTTCACAAGAATGAAACCAAAACAAATCAGTGGGGCCCGCACAAGCGGAGAAACATGTTGTTTTGTTTGATGCAAAGTGAAGAACCTTATTAGGGTTTGACATGTCGTGAATCTTCTTGAAAGAGGGGTGCATTCAGGAATGCAGAAACAGATGAAGCATGGCTTTCGTCATCTCATGTCATAAGGCGTTGGGTAAAGTCCCGCAAGGAGCACAGCCCTCGAGTTTGTTTGCCATCATTGTGTTTGGAACCCTGAACAGACTATCAGTGATAAGTCGGAGGAAGTTGAGGATAACATTAAGTCATCATGCCCCTTATACCTTGGGCGACACACGTGCTACAATGATTGGGACAAAAAGTCGTGATCCTACGAGGGTGAGCTAACTCCAAAATCTATCCTTAGTTCAAATTGCAGGCATCAACTTCCCTGTATAAATGACGAATCGCTAGTGATCGCCAGCCAACCATACAACAATGAATTCATTCTCGGGCATTATACACACCACCCGTCGCACTATAGGAGTTGGTCATGCCCGAAGTTGTTACCTTAACCACAAGGAGGGGAATGCCAAAAGACAGAGCTAATGGCTGAAGTGAAGTCATAACCAAGTAGTTGTACTAGAAGGTGTTGCTGGATCACCTTCTTTTTAAAAAGAGCCAATGCTTATGCTTGATGGGTACATCGGTTTAACACTACTTGACACCCAAAAAGAAGCAAGCTACATCTGAGCTAAGCTTGGATATGGAAGTCTTCTTTCGTTTTTCAACAGTGAAGTAAAACCAAGCCTATGAGCTTATTATCCCAGGTCGTAACAAACAAATAAGATCTCTTTTGTACATCCCCATATCACTCTTGTGTGGCAACATGGCGACATACTAAAGCACAAATAGGGATGGGGTTTCTCTTGTTTTTGGCATAGTAGGGCTCCCCAGGGAGGTAAACATTATGGGTTATTGGCTCAATGATAAAGCGCACCCCTGATCCTCATCAAACTTGTAACTGCTAAAGAATACGGAGTTCTCTCCATCAGCGCTTGCTCTACTTCAGAGTTAGGAGATAGCTCCTTAGATAGTTTGAAGTGAATATCTAAAGGAGTGATAACTGGTTTCGCCTTACTCATGTTGAACCTCTGCAGGGTATTAGCAACATACTATGTCTAAGACAACTTCAGTGTTTTGACACTCCTCTTCCTGCTGATTCTTATCCCGAGGATTTTCTTAGTTGGACCTAAATGCTTCGTCTTGAACTCATTTGATAATTGTTTCTTCTAGTCCCTGATTTTCTTCATATATGCTCCTGCAATCAGCATGTCATCCACATAAAAAATAAAATAAAATATAATAGTTGTTGATGCGTGGTCAGTTTAACACTTCATGTATCTATTGTCTAATATAAACCTGTCAAACCTCTTGCACCACTGTCACGGGGTCTGCTTCAAGCCATAGATGCTCTTCTTCAATCTGTAGACCAAACATTTTGTCTGGAGCCTTATAATCATGTGGTTGCACAATGTACAGTTCCTCCTAGATCTTTCACTGCTATCAGGCTCAGCACAACCCTGACAGTAGTCATCTTCACCACTGGGGTGAAGATCTCTGTGTAATTCACTTGTTCATTCTGTAGGAAACCCTTCACAACAAGTCTTGTCTTGTAGTACTTGCTACCATTTGACTTCTCTTTCAGCCTGTAGACTCACTTATTGTGCAGTGCTCCTATGTCCTTTGGTAGTATCGTCAAATATCAAGTCTGATTTGACTCCAAAGATTGTATTTCTTCATCCATGACGAGCTCTGACTCTCTTGAATCTTCAACTTGAGTGACTTCCTCAAAGCACTATGATTCGCCACTAGCAGTTAACAAAAAATTGTGTAAATAATGAGAATACCTTTGTATGGGTTGCTTCGCTCTGATGGATCTTCTGACTTCTGTAGCAGGTGACTGAGGAACTTCTAGTTCTCCTTCTGATTGAGCACTACTTCTTTCTCCATCTTCCTGATCACCGGTATCTTCCATCTCCACATATCTATATTTTTTAGAAATAGCTAACAGAATGTTCCGAGTTCTGACCTTGTCCATGTATATCTCCATTTTGTTAAATGTGACATCCCATCTTCTGATGAATTTCTAATTCTGATAATCCCAAGTTTTGTACTCAAACTCATCTGATACATATCCAATCAAGGTGCACTTAACAAATTTTGAGTTGAGTTTGCTCCTGAACACTGCATCAACGTGCGCGTATACAGAACACACAAATACTCTTAAATGAGTAAACGTACACTTTTGTCACTCTAGGCATCTTCAAATAAGTCTTCCTCCAAAGATACTGATGGACTACTGTTTATCTGATAAATTGTTGTGTTTACTGCTTCTGCCCAAAATTATTTTGGCAAGTCTGCATGCAGTCTCACGCTCCGTGATTGTTATGTTCATACGATCAACCACACCATTATGCGGTGTCCTTAGCACAGTGAACTCATGTCTGACCCCTCTATGTCACAAAAATTTTTGAAATTCTAATCACGGTACTCATCCCCATTATCTGATCTGAGACACTTCAGCTTTAAGTCCCTCATTTTCTACCATAGCCTTCTATTTCTTAAGGACTTCTAATATATCAGATTTTTCTTTAAAAAATAAACTCATATCTCGTGTGATCATAAATGAACATGACAAAATAGCGAGAACCTCAATGGACTGAACTGGAATAGGACTTCATACGTCAGTATGCACTAACTCCAGTTTCTTTGATTTCACCACTAACCCGCCCTTGGAGAAAGAAACTTTTATTTGCTTGTCATAAACAAAGTCTTCAGAGAAATCCAGATCAACTGATTTCAAACCTTAAAACTTATTCTTTGAAATTAGGGACTTCATACATTTCTCGCACATATGGTCAAACCTACGGTGCCACAGACTTGCATCCATCCTGGTTCCAACCACATCAATGAAATCAATCATTTCATTGATCGGATAAAGGGTGTCTTCAATGTTGCCCCGAGTCATCACTAATGCCTCATTGGTCACCTTCCACGAATCATCTGTGAAAATAGTCACAAGTACTGATTTTCCTAACTGACTCATAGAGATAAGATTTCTCTTTAAACTCGAAGCATGTCTGACATCAGTAAGCTTCCAAACTGCTTCATTTGACAACTTGATACCAACATCATCCTTTACAACTATAGTACATACCTTGTTATCTCCCAAATAAACCTTCTCTAGATCACTTTGAGTGTAGTTTTTAAATACTTTTTTATTGGGGTAAGCATGAAAAGAGGCGTCTGAATCCACTATCCAGGTTTCAATGCTGACAAGGGAAAACACCAGGGAATCATTTTTGGATTTTACCTGTGGAGATATTAGTAGAGAAACTACTTTCCTCTTTTCAACCACCAGCTTTCCTTGGAACTTTGCAGTCCTTTTTGAAATGCACCTTCTTATCGTATTTCCAGCATTCTCTTCTATTTGACTTGGGCTTTACTTTCTTGGACTTTTTCTGTCTCTGTCTGTATTACTGCCCAGATTTCTTCTTATGTTATCAGCATTCAACACTGAACCTGAAGATTACCATTCGCTACTTTTCTGCGACTTCTTCATTCAGCATCAAGCCTACAATATCATCGAAGTTTAACTTCGAAGTCCTTGAAGAATTACTCACTATTGTTACCAAATCATCTCAATTTTCAAGCAATGAATAGAGTATCACCATTGCTCTAACTTCATCAAATTTGATCCCTATATAACACAACTGATTCATCCCAGTGTTAAAATTATTGAAATGCTCCGTCACTGAACTGTCTTCCACCATCTTCATATTGAATAATTTTTTCATCAGAAAAACCTTATTGGAAGCAGAAGTTTTTTCATACATTTTGATCGGTATCACCATTAGATCCGCCGTAGTTTTCACATTCAAAATATTAAATGCAACAGATGAGGAAAGTGTCAACCTGATCAAACCTAGTATCGTTCGATCCAACACTTCTCATTCCTCCATAGGCATAAACTCAAGCTTCTTTGTGATTCATTATAGTGGCAAGTACAACCACCTGCATCTTCCAAAAAACAAAGTTCGTACCATTGAACTTCTCCACTTTGAACCTTGCTTCTTCAGTCATTACTCCCACTCGAATTAAACCCCTCTTTGATACAAATTGTCAGGAAAAAACTACTGCAAAAGGGTCTCCTTTTAATTTCGCTGCAGAAAAATAACATGAGACTCGAGAAAACCGGAACGAAAATTAAAACAAAAGCACAATTAAAGCAACCAAAAAAGCACATGAGAATTTATGTGGAAAAACACGATAACGAGAAAATACTACGGAGCCACACCACCAGAAATTGTTACAATGAAATTCAAAAAGTTTTACAAATGACTCACACAAGTTTTTTCTTGACATATAAAGAAAACTTATAGGCTTCTCTCCACAATCTTCTTTCTCCAATCCGACGCAAAAAATCACGCTGCATCATCAAAATCTGCCTCTTCAACACTCTTCGCCTTCACCAGGATGCTCGTCTAAAAAATCAAAAAGAAGGAAACAGCAAGCTCACCGATCCACACTCAAAATTGGCTTAAAAAACTAATTTTTCATGTAGTAACCTCTCCGGGAGCTTAGGTGCCCAAACTTGGCGCCTAAGTGTCAAGTACTCTGTATCGACGCCCCATAATGGGAGCCTAGGCGGCAATAGACCAATGCCTATGCACCGAACTGTTGAGAATAAGAGCAATGCCCACTCTATAGCGGGTGCATATGCGCTCAAAGCCGGTGCCTATGTGTCAACTCCTCTATTAGAGCAGCACCCAAGTGGGCGCTTAAGCGCTGACAACCTGGCACATATGCGTTGGGTGCCTTACGCTTAGCTCCACAGTCCAACATTCTACACTTTTTCCATCTCTTCATTGTGACTCCAAAATCAATTCTCTATTAGATACTTTCACACCGCCAATATCTAAAGGCTATTCTAGATTATAAGTATGTATTTAGTGCTCGTGATGAATTTTTAGTGATATCTTACTCACTTGCGAAACATATCAATCTATGATGATTCAAGAGTTACTCTTTAGGAGCACAAAGTACATTCAAATTTGCTTGAGTATCAAACACTAAATTTCTCAGACTAGAATTTGTCCACATAAGACAGATTTAATTGAAATCTTTGCATTTATTCTTGTTAAAAGTATCACATCAAATATTAATTTCTACAAAGTTTATTTATTTTAATTTTCATTAGTTGTTAATTTTATTCATTATTTCTATTTTAAGGGCATGATAGTGATGATAACCGAGAAAATTTGTACCTTACTTCTAGTTATAGCTTTGCTTTTTTTTGTTTGGCATAATTTTAGTCTCGATTTAAGTTAGGCTACTTCCTGCGGGAGAAAGAGGTTAAGCGAGCTACATCATATCTTTACTATTTACAGTATTGGGAGACTAGTTGTTACACTTTGGTGGCGATTTTTTTGGGCTTGTATCGTGAAATTTAATAGAGACAAAGGAGAGTTGCCTGGAGACTTTTTTTTATTGAATATATCTAATCAAATCATGAATATTTTTTTAATCAAACTATTTATAGTTGTTTATAATATAGTCTTGTTATCCAATGCATTATTTTATCTATTGAGAAACAACTATTAGGTAATTTTATAATCTGGAAACTGCCTAGAAAATCAAAATAAGTGAGGCAAGCCTAACTATCTCGGTACCATGTAGTGAATATACCAGCATTTGCAAAGGTGTTCAATAAGTTACTCATCTAGATCCGCATACTCTGTCTAAGAAAAAAAATAAGAATAATTTAACTCCATTCACATATGGTTAACGTGATTAATTAATGGGAGATTTACATACGTACCACTCAACTCCTGTTTATTTACTTATCTAACAACTAACTTCAATTTTTTCATGAATACCACCTTAAATATGCATGAAAAGGTGTTTTTAACTTTTAAAAATTAAAATGATAGTATTTTTGGTGTAATATGAAATATCTGTGTGGGATAAATGTAATAAATAAAGTTTATGATATAGGAGGAAACCCAAATCATAATAGAAAACAATAATATCAATGCTGGATTTCAAAGATTACAACAGGACTCTTTAAAACAGGAAATAAAAGACCAATAAATGCAAAAGACCCCTAGGGTGAGGGCGAGAGGTGGTGGCGCCGGCAGAACAGCAAGTGCGGTGACTGGCGGGTGGGTACTTGTGGCAGCAATAGGGGTAGTNAAATGTAATAAATAAAGTTTATGATATAGGAGGAAACCCAAATCATAATAGAAAACAATAATATCAATGCTGGATTTCAAAGATTACAACAGGACTCTTTAAAACAGGAAATAAAAGACCAATAAATGCAAAAGACCCCTAGGGTGAGGGCGAGAGGTGGTGGCGCCGGCATAACAGCAAGTGCGGTGACTGGAGGGTGGGTACTTGCGGCAGCAATAGGGGTAGATAGGAGGATTGGGCTGACGGGTTTGGGAATTCCAGCAAGTACAGGGGCTGTGGAGAGGCTGGAATTACTGGCTCTGTAGTTGGCAGGGAGGTTATGGGGTTGGCTGGGTAGAGTGAGATTGGTTACGGGAATGGCTTGGGTAGGGGAGAGGGTAAGGGGGTTACAGCAGCATGGAGTGAATCTGGTAAGGATTTACGGCAGTGGGGAGGGGCCTGGGAAGGAATTACGGCAGTGGTGAGGGGATCTGGAAGAAGTTACGGCAGTGATGGCTTGCAGGTGGGTGTTGCGCTTGCAAGCAGGGAGCTGGGGCAATGGTTAGCGGCACAGCAGGATCAGGCAGGTGGAACGGGTTGCTGGCGAGAAAAATCCTGGGCAGCAGGATCTGGGAAGGGCGGCAGCAGCTATATAGGACTGCAGGGAGATGGGCAGCGAGAAGGTTGTTGGGAGGGGGAGCGGCAGCGGGGAAGAAGGGATAAGGAGAAGATAATCAACATCGGGATAGGGATACAACCGGAGCACCATCTTTTCCGTCAGATACAATTCTCAAGGAGAAACTAGACACCGGGGACTGTCCTCACAAATTTCAAATCAGAAATAACATAAGCTGCAGCCCTAAGACCTCCAACACATATAAATAAAACTGGGATGAGCGGGAAATGAAAATAAGAAGGTGGGATATTTCACGCCTAATGAAAAGAGGGGAAGAGGGGCCGGTTCAGCCCCTTCTCTCAACTAAACCGGTTGGGGTCAAACCAATTTAGTTTTTGGAGGAAAACCCCCGTGTCATTCTCCTGGAACTGGGGGAGCTTCGACTTCATTCGTCGAAGCTTTTCACTCCTCGTGGCATGTCATCGAATCCTCCAGTACGTCAGACAAGTAGACGTGGTCGTTCCAAAGCACAATTTGATAGAAGAGATACTTGTCCACCTTTGGCACAACCTGAGCTGGAATTATAGCTCAACGAGTATCCCCACAAATCAGAGATATCGCGCCATCCCAGTTGTAACCTGTTTCTTCCTTTCCTCGAACTCGGCTGGGTGCAACTGATAAGCTAGTATGTGAGGAGAAATCCAAGTTGGGTTGAACTTTGTGACAGGCTACGCTACTCTCATCAGCTCCTCCTCAGGAGAGACCGGGACCTGGATCCCATTGTAGAATTTTCATCCTCATCAAGCTCTTGGGTCAATTACAAAGTTGGAGTTCGTCTCTCCTGTCTGGACATCTGATGAGGAGTACCATGCGGAACAGGAAGTAGCCTCTGAAGAACTCCACGTGAAATTCCATACATGGCACAAAATGACTCCTCTTCAGACATGTTGGACCTCGCCCCTAGGAATAACTCAAGAAGAGGTCTAACCATATGAAAAAATTGTATTTCTTGTATCTGTGATAGCCATGTATCTGATGTCGGCTCCTCAAGCTTGTAATCCTTTTGGACCGCCAATGCTAGTCCTGTTGTAGCTCCTCTCAACTCTTAAGAAACGGTATCTTGAGTTATCATAATTTCATACTCTGCTTGAACGCCCATTAAATCGATGTCACTACATTCCAAAACAGCTACTATTACCTCAGTTGGAACTCTACCTTGGGATCTACTGGAATTGGTGGCGTCCCTTCCTCGCTGGCTGCAAGTGGAGAATCCTCCTGGAAGTCTTCAACTTCTCCCGTATCAACTATGTCACTGCCCAATTTTTCAACAAAATCAACCTTAATGAAAAAGATCTCTCCCTTCGTGGTGCATATTGATTCTACATACCCAAATTTGTGACACTTACAACACTTCTTGGTTGTGACAAATTTAAATATGTTGTCTGATCTCACTTGTTCTCTACTCTGAATCAGTTTGTCCTCTGACGGGGTTGTCTTGGGTGTTCCTATGAGTGCACTCTAGCTATAAGTTCCCGAGGTTGACCCTTCCTGTAAGATGTGGGAATTGCTCGGTGGTGTGGTCACTCCACTTTTGAACATAGAGTCTGAAGTTTTTGTCTGTAGTAAGCTGGAAGGAACTGGCACTGTCTCTACCGCTTCATCTTCATATCCTCTTATTCCCTCTGTTGAGAAAATTAGGGCGAAGAAAAACAGTAACGACACAAATCCTGAAGAACACAAAAATTTAACGAGGCTCAGCAAAGATGCCTACGTCCCGGAGCAGAGCGGCGGCTTTTCACTATTCAGAAAAAGTACAGAATATAGAATTCAGGGATAATCCCTAGGGTTACATACAAGTCTAATTTATAACCCTAGAAAACACATAAAAAGGAAAACTTGCGTACAATATGTAATTACCAAATTACCCTGTATCACACCTCCAACCCACATAAGGAAACTCCCCTGATTTGGACAGAATCTTCTGCTCTGCTCCGCTCCAGATTCAGCACTGTCCATTTATGGTATATGAGCCATATCTAAGACCCTCCTTCAACATTTCAGATCACGATAGAGGGTAGCCTCCCATTGAATTTCATCCACAATGTATGCCAGCCTTCCCTGAAGTTGGCGGATTTCTTGTACATCTCCCAGGAAGGCTTGTGCATGTATGGCATTGGTGGCATGACTAAGCTTTAGGAATAAGAGAAAAATTTTGGTGGGCTTAGGGTTTGAGTTATGGAAAAGATACTTGGTGGTAGAAAAGAAATGTTTGGTTTATGGCGGATATTACAAAACCCTATGCTGGAATTAGTTGGGCTAGCTCTAATACCAAAAGATACCGAAGTAGACTCAAACCATAATAGAAAATGATAATATCATTGCTGAATTTCAAAGATTATAACAGGACTCGTCAGAACAAGAAATAAAAGACCAATAAACTAAAAAGACCCCCCAAGGGTGAGGACGAGAGGTGGTGGCGCCGGCAGAACAGCAGGTGCAGTGACTGGCTGGTACTTGCAGCAGCAATAGGGGTGGATAAGAGGATTGGGGCTGACAGGTTTGGGAATTCCAGCAAGTAAAGCGGCTGTGGAGGGGCTGAAATTAGTGACCCTGTAGTTGGGAGGGAGGTTACGGGGTTGGTTGGGTAGGGAGAGGTGGAGAGGGTATATGCTGTAGTAATGGAGGAGAAAGGAAGTTACAGCAGCAGGGAGTGGATCTGGTAAGGATTTACGCCAGTGGGGAGGGGCCTGGGAGGGAGTTACAGCAGTGGTGGCTTGCAGGTGGGTGTTGTGCTTGCAAGCAGGGAGCTGGGACTGTGGCTACCGGCCAGCAGGCAGGTAGAACAGGTTGCTGGCGGGGAAGGTCCTGGGTAGCAAGATCTGGGAAGGGCGGCTGCAGCTATATAAGACTGCAGGGAGATGGGGCAGGGAGTAGGTTGTTGGGAGGGGGTGTAGCAGCGGGGAAGGAGGGATACGGAGAAGATAATCACCACCAGAGAGAGGAATTTAGCTGGAGCATCACCTTTTCCGTCGTATACAGCACTCGAGGGAAAACTAAGACACCGGCGGCTGTCGTCACAAATCTGAAATCAGAATAAGCTGCAACTCTAAGACCTAAAAACACATATAAATAGAAGTGGGACGGGCTTCCCGCTAATTAAAAGAGCGGGGAGGGTCTAGTTCAGCCCCTTCTCTCAACTGAACCGGTTTGGGTGAAACCGATTCAGCTTTTGGAGGAAAACCCCTCTGCCTGTTTAGGTGTTAGATATGTAAATACATGGGAATTGGGTGGCACGTAATAAATGCCCCATTATTGTTTTGGACAGTATCGGATGAATTCACTAGAAATACAACAGTACTCCCTGAAACACTAAATAAAAAGAACTTAATTAGAACAAAAGGATGCTCTTAATCAATCAAGCAGGATTCATTTTCATAGAAAAAAAATATATGGTACCTCGGCCAATTCGTTCTCATGCTTGGGTATGAATGCTGTATCCACCTTCCCATTTTTAAAGTCCTGTGTTAACATGAACAGAAACATGTAAATTTTCTGAATTTAAACAAACAATAAATGCATCTAAATTAATATTTCAACCAAATCATAGGGGATAGGGGACGCCTCATGAAATACATAAATGAGTCGCCTCTGCATTTCATATGTTCATTTGATTGAAGGGGCATATACATGCATAGCACACAATTATTATCTATTTATGTATCTCACACTTAAACTTTCATATTTAGACACATAACACTCAAATCTTTAATATCACATCAAAAATAGCACTACTATCACTTTTTTAAAAAGAGAAATACATTTTTCATGCATAGATTTTAAACACCAAATGCCAAATATGTAAATATAAAAATATAGATGTGAGATGCAAAAAATTAAGAACTGGGTGCTGTGTATGTTGTATGTAAATTTCCCTTGATTTAATCCAATCGCTGCCTTAAATCCTTGAGAAACTGGCATCTCGTATCCCAAGTAATAGGTGAATCTGTTGGATTAAATCAAAAGCCAACCGCATCCCCCAAAGTCCAACGGCATATAGTTTTTGTACCTCAACATCAAGAATGAGCTTGTGGTACTCAATTGTAGTCGGGACACCTGACAAAGTAATACAATTGCAATAACTATATGAGTGGGTTCATAAAAGCATTCACATACGCACGAAGAAACCACAAAACCATAACATCTGATTTGCTTCAAGGTATAGCCGCATAGCTTAGGAGTAAAGTAATATTTATAAAAAGAAAATGGGAAAAAATGGTTCCCGGATTATTTACGAGAGGCTATTTAGCCTTAAACTAAATAAAAAAAGTCTGATTTACCCATAGGACTATTAAAGTAAGGGCCAAAATAGTCAAGGCATTAAAAGTAGAAAAAATTAAAGATATAGATAGGTTTAACATGTGGATACTTTAGAAATTCAAATATTAAAGAATTTTACAAAAATATAATAAATTATTTAAGAAGTAAATTTCTAAAATATCTTTATTATTAATATCATCAATTAGTTTAATTCTCATTAATTTCAAAATCCAACCATTTATATAGCCCAGGAATAAAATGGGTCAAACGGTCCCACACAAATAGTTGGGGAACTATTTTGATTATTTTTTCTATTTATAAGTTTCAGTGAACTCTTCAAAAACGACAAGCAATGTACAAAAGCCATTATGTGTTATTAAAAGCATCTGAGAATATGTCAATGAGAGGTCACATATTAGAAATTTGTGTAAATGATAACTCCACAGGCAATGTAATCCCCACCCTGCTTCCTTTAACAAATCCTAACTCCAGACATTAACAAGAGTTAGTGTGTGCAACCAAAACAAAAAGGAAAGTGAGAATTGATAGAAAGAAACAAGAAGAAAGAGAATAGAGATTAAATGTATTTAATATGTGGAATAAAGATTTGGAATACATG
Source organism: Phalaenopsis hybrid cultivar (assembly GCA_002079205.1). Classification (NCBI taxonomy): domain Eukaryota; kingdom Viridiplantae; phylum Streptophyta; class Magnoliopsida; order Asparagales; family Orchidaceae; genus Phalaenopsis; species Phalaenopsis hybrid cultivar. Next base: position 1,880 of record JXCR01107674.1, on the reverse strand, counting down.
ATATACTAAAACAAAGGAAGACGTTGTAATATAATAAAGAGTTCCATCCGGTATTGAAATTATAGGAAAGAGTGCTTTGTAAAAAAGACATTCTTTAAGTTTAGAAAAAAAAAATATCAAGCAAGATTTATATGTTTGCTTAACTACAGTAATTAAAAAAAAGGAGCAAAAGAAAACTGTATCTATGTATAATTGTTTGCAAACTAACCAGTGATGACCGTGTCATTTAGAGCTCGTTTCATTCGTTCGATGGCTTTATCCCTGGTTGGGGCCCAAACAATAAGCTATATACAAAGAGGATATGTTAGAAGATGCATTCAGTAAACAGTAAAAAGACTTGCCATATTTCAATTATAACAGCAATTAAAACATTTATTTATTAGTTTATGTAACTAATGATTGTCTGGTTCATGCTTTTTAACTTCTCTCTAGTTGAATTTTTTGAACTGCTGCCTAATTCTTAAGTTTTTTTAAACCAAATCACGCATTGAAGTAGATTGTTTACAGAAAGGAAATGCATACCTTTCCAAGTAGGGAGTCATAGCTAGGAGGCACGACATAATCTGGATAAATGTGACTATCCATTCTCACAAATGGACCACCAGATGGAAGATAGGCTGTGATTCTCCCTGCCATCACCAAAATAAATAAAAAGTTAGTTGCATGGAAAATCTTACTAATGTGACTGTAATAAGATTGATCACATTGATAATAGCAATAGCAGGTTAATAACCAATAACAATAGCAGGTTAATAATCAATAGTAGTGCACACAAGTCTTAACTGGGAAAAAAAACTCAAAAGTGAGCAAGTGATGAAGAAATGTATTTCTTTTTTTGGAAGATTTACATGCAGACCAAACAATTCTTATGTATTTACATGTTTAACACCTAAATTTCAATATGTACATATATGCCGCCTTACCTTTGCTTGAAAGGGTGTATTTCACTTTTTAAAAGTTAAAATGGTGGTATTTTTATGTGAAACGAAAGATTTGGTAGGTAAAATTGTAAAAATTAAAATTTAGGTGTTAGATATGTAAATAGTAAATGTATAAGAATTGGGTGGTATGCATGTAAATATCCCTTCTTTCTTCACCAGGTGATCATAAAGTACCAATAATTCATAAATAACTAACAGAAGAATATGCTTTGTTTTTCTGTTTTCTTAAAAAAAACTTGACCAGCATTCATGCCTATTTTTAGTTAAAAAGTTTCACTAGTCTTTCTTCGCTTATTTGACCCATCAGAAAATTATAAACCAAACCATATAATTATATTAATCAAGCGAAAGAATTTAAACCTGGCCCTGGACGAAATCCTTTAAAGGGATCCTCTGCATTGATGCGACACTCGATTGAATGTCCTCTGAGAATAATATCCTCCTATAGATTAAGAAGGCACAGTATTTTAGTTACAAAACAATGACTAGTTATCAACTCCTACTAAAAATTTGAGGGTCATTTGCAGACATAGAGCATTATTCTTATGTATTTACATGTCACGCCTACACTTTCATATTTACACACACAACACTCAAAAATTTAATCACACATCAAAAATAGTACTATTATCATTTTTTAAAAGTGAAGTACATTTTTTCATGCCTAGATGAAAAATATCAAAGTGCTGTGTATGTAAATATGAAAATATAGGTGCGAAATATGTAAATACATAAGAATTGAGTTCTGCGTATGTAAATTCCCAACATTTTAACCGGTAACCTGTTCAAAAGACAGCCTCTCTCCGAGAGCTACACGAATTTGTTCCTCAATCAAATCGGTTGAGGAAATCATTTCTGTAACAGGGTGCTCGACCTATTTCATCAAAAATAAATATGTAGACGACTCAAAAATATAATAGATGATAGCTGAGAAAAGAT
>JXCR01107673.1:9387-38621 GCA_002079205.1 Phalaenopsis hybrid cultivar | reverse complement strand
ACACGGTCCTTGAATCTACCTTAGGATCGACACCTACCTCAATCCCTCTTCAGACCAGAGGACCTGAAAACCATATGAATTTCCTAATTATCACCAATAAACTTAACGACTCTAATTTCCTCCAAGGTTTTCAAGCTGTGTCATTATTTGTCAAAGGTCAATGTAAGTTCAACCATCTCACAAGTATGATTCATGAATATCTGAAAACTGACCCAATATATACAAGATGGGAAGTGGAGAAATCCATGGTCATTTCATGGTTGATTAATTTCATCATCCCATGGAGACCTCAATTGGCAATTTGTACCAATTTCTTTCTTCTGTGCTCTCTGGATTGCTGTTCTCGACACCTACTATGACGTAAGTAATTATGGAGAACTCTATGAGGTTTGTAAGAAGATTCGCGATGCAAAACAATGATTGAAGACGGTGACCCAATACTATAACGACTTATTTGCATTATGGATGAAATGTGATTGCTACTTATACTACACTTAATACTCTTTTCTAGATTTTTTTTCTCTTCCAAATAATTTTAGAAAAGGATCGTGTGTTCTAATTCTTGGCAGGCCTGAACAAGATCTCGATGAAGTTCGCGGCCATATACTTGGATGCGATCCCCTTCAACTAGGGCAGCATTCACCAAGATTCACCGCGAAGAACGCTAAAGACTTGTCATTATCAACAACTGCACTCTGTCAGTCGAGCTTTTAGCCTTGGTCTTCAATAGTACTCCACACTCCGCCATTCCGTGGCGAGCCACTTACGCCACGTGATTTTTGTCACAAACCCGTAACAAGTGTTGAAAGCTCCACATTAAACCAACAAATAAGTCTTTGACCAAATCTTCCATTGCTAAAAGGTTTAGCTTCAAACTTAAAATCCGCAACAGTTCAACCGACCTCTACTCGGACCATCCCCAAATGAGGTGACTCAATCAAGAGTTTAGATGGAACACTTGATTAAACTGCTTGGGTCAACTCAGCTCTCTTATGGCCAATCAACCTCTTATGTCTGCTAAGATTACATCTCTATGGCACTCGCTAGTTTTGCTTTTTTTAGTCCATAGATTATTGATTCAAGTGCCACAGATCACATGACCGTAGGTTCTCATTTCGCCTCCGAGCTAGATATGATTAAAATTACTAACAGCTCCGGTAATTCCTTTGCAGGTAAAAGGTTAGTTATACCTACAACGGGGCTGACTTTGGAACCCATGTTACATTTTCCTTTACTTAAGTGCAACCTATTGTCGGTCAGTAAGTTAACTTAAGATCTGGATTGTGTTGCTCTTTTTTTCACTGATGTTTGTGTCTTTCAGGATCTTCGTTTGGGGAGGATGATTAAAACTACTAAGCAGATAACCAGGCTCTATATTTTCCAAGAAAATGACAGAGGTAACAACAACACTATGCAGGTTGTCTCCCATCCATTACAGAAGCTGCTTTGGCTGACTCGTCCTGGAATGCTACTGTCATGGACTAGATGAATGCTTTTGGACGCAACCATACTTGGGATTTGGTCGATCTTTTCCGAGGGAAAAAAACAGTGGGGTGTCGGTGGATCTTCAGCACCGAGTTTAACTCCTATGGTTCTTTTGAATGCAACAAGGCATGGTTGGTCGCCAATGGATATTCTCAAATTTATGGAATGTACAATGAAGGGATATTTGCACCGATTGCCAAACTCAATACCATTCATGTCCTATTATCAGTAGCCGTGAATCTGGATTGACCCTTACTTCAGCTAGACGTTAAGTATGCTTTCCGTTATAGTGATTTTGTTGAGGAGGTTTATTTGTCTCTTCTCCCAACATTTGACTCGATTTCTTCCCACGGACAAGTGTGTCAATTGAGAAAGTTCTTTTATGGGCTGAAGCAATCCCCGCGGGCCTGTTTTGACAAGTTTTCGTTGGTGGTAGTGGGCTATGGGTTCTCTCAGGTCTAATCTGATTATACCCTATTTTTTCGGTATTTATCCAGTGGTGGTATTGCCATCCTCATCATTTATGTATCTATGTCGAAGACATTACACTCATAGGTAATGACCTGCTAGCCTTAGAGTCACTAAAATGCATCCTCGCCACATCTTTTGAATTGAAAGACTTGGGGTCTTTCCGGTATTTCTTAGAAATGGAAGTAGCTTGGTACGCTTGGGGCATTTGCCTGTCCCAATGCAATTATGTGTTGGATCTATTGACCGAGACCAACCTTCTCCTTTTCAAATTGGTTGCTATCCCAATGGACCCAAATGAAAACTTATTGCATGTTCCCAATTCTGTTCTAGTGAAAAAATCCTACTACTAACACCTAAACTCATCTACCTCACTTTTACTCGCCCAGACATTTTTCACGTTGTGGGTATTTTCGTCAGTTATGCATGACCACTACGAACACCATCTCAATGCAATTCATCGGATCCTTCACTATTTAATAGGAGCACAAGGCTCAGGTTGTTATTCACTCCTCACAACTCCCGCTCTGTTGTGGTTTATACAGATGCTGATTGGGCTAGATCTGTCCATGATAGACTATCTACCTCAGGTTATTGTTCCTTCGTATAAGGGAGTCTTATCACTTGGAAAAGTAAAAAACAATCACTAGTTGCTTCTAGTAGTGCTGAAGCCGAGTTTCACTCTATGGCTTTGGGGTTCTGTGAAGCCATCTGGTTGCCAGTTACTGCTCTTTTACAGCTATTTTGTGACTATAAAACCACCATTAGCATTGCTTATATTCCGATCCAACATGATCGTAACAAGCATGTGGAGATTGAGTGTCACTTTATCAATGATAAACTTGATTAAGGGGAGATCTGTGTTTCGTTTGTTATCTGCTGGATAATTGGCTGATATTCTCACAAAGAATCTTTACCGCTCGTTGTTTGATGACCTTAAGTCCAAGTTGACATGATTGACATATATACTTTAACTTGATGGGGAGTGTTCAAAGTTATCGGTGTCTGTTTCTTTCCTTTCCAGATATTTTCTATTTTATGTATTTCCTTGTTCATGTATTTCGTAGTTTATGTATTTCCTTATTTATGTATTTCTTAGTTTATGATTTTCCTTTTATCTCTAGGTAGTTATTAGGAATTAATTTAATCCTAAAAATTTGGATGTTATGTCTTTTCTATTTTATAACTCTTTTATCATGTATTTATATCCCTTTTGATATCAATAAAATCATCCTGCTAAATTCCAACAATATTCAACAAGTTAGTAGATGTTCTAATTATGAGTGTATAGCATGTTATTGTAATGACAATAAATTTTTATTGGTTAACCTATCAATTTTACTTACAAGTTCTATGTTTTGTTGCAGTGATGAATAATGTTAAATGCATTACTATATTATTTTTTAAATGTTTTTGGTCTGTTTAATTGAAGGTAATATTAAAAAAAGTTTAGGACAGGAAAAATTGATGTTAATTTGATTTTCTTTTTTCTTGTTTAAGTAATTTTTTGACCTATATAAAGTCTACAATTTAATTGATGGTAGATCTTAGTGTATGATTTCATGGATTAAGAGGTTTAAAAAAGAAAAGGAGTGGCAAAAGTGATTGAATTTAGGCTGGTTTCTCCAAAACTAAATAAAGTATATCTGGAGAGGGTGGAAGTAGCATAACCAACATGAAACACATGGAATGACCATTCAGATGGGACAATTTTGATACCGAGCCTAAATGGCTGTTTTTAATCGGTTTTGTAGACTTCTAAAACGTTGATCTTAGTGTTCCATCTCATTTTTCTTATTGTAGTTTTTCTCCTCTTTCTTCTCATTAGTTTTCCCCTCTAAAATTCTCAGTTTTTCCCCCCCTTAAGCTTTAGTTATGTTTATTTCTATACTCAGAATTAGTTTGAATTCCATTGCTTAAATCTTTTGGTTATTTTTAGTGTGAAGATGCCTTATTTTGGCAATCAATTTATTATTTTTCTGAATTCTGTTATTTTTTATTTTACTGCTGTTGTAGTTGAGTCAAGAAAAGTTTCAATGGGTTCGAGACAATTAGACTTCATAAAATCTTTCCAAATCAGCATTCAGTCTATTCTCACTGCAGTGTCCAAGGAGGTGATGATAGATTCATTTGCTTGGAAAGTCTTAACTTTGTTTTTGATTTCTCCCCTGCAAATTGAAAATTTTCATCTTGCATGGAGTTAGTTTATTTCTTGGAGTATTTACATACGTAGCACCCAAATCTTATGCATTCACTTATCTCACACCCTAACGTTTATTTTTACACCCAAAGCACTCTTCCTTATGCATGAAAATGTGGAAGTAGTGTAATCCAACTTTTGATATATAGGGAAGGATGCTTAGGTTGTAAAAATCAAAGTTTGGGCGTGAGATAAGTAAATGCATAAGAATTGGGTGCTGCATATGTAAATTTTCCTTATTTTTTTATAATTGGGACAATTTGCTTGAAATGCACCCTTGCTTTACTTATGAAAAATATTTCAATCTACAATATGTTTTTTGTGGGAAAAACAAATTAGCATTTTCTACCGTGCAACTCCACCCCACAATATCTGCATAGCCTTTAAGAATGCACTTACGGAGCTGTTTTTAAAACACTTTGAGATAATGAAGTCAATAAAATTACCAAAGCAAAGCCCCAAACAGAAAATATCATTTGATATCAGCAAATCAGACATTCTATTTCTTGGCTGTTGTCATGAGAAAAATTTTCAATAATCCTTAAGATCTTTTCTGGATTGTTTTCTACTCATCCCTATAAAATTGGAAAATGTTGAAATTCTGAACATTCTAAATATCTTCCACATCTAGTTTACTCCACTGCCAAATTCAGAGAGAACTTAAACACCCATGGTTACAACTGTTGTTTTAATGTTCATGTTTGTTTTTACTTATGGTATTATTTATTTTTGAATCCTTCAACTATCTACGTGCAACATTTGAATTATCTGTTGTCAGGCTGCAAAATAATGATAAGAATGATATTAATAGTATTTCTGATTTTCAACAGGATATGTATGCGGAATTTTCAATGTTTTCTAAGGCTGAGAAGGAGAGTTTGTATCACTTGCTCGTTCAGGTGAATAATTTTTTTCGTGCATGTAATTTGTGTTGCACGATTGGGCGTCATAATCGATTTTGACATAAAATCATTGGAAGATTTACATATACCACTTAATTCTTATGCATTGTGTAACACGTAAACTTCAATTTCTACATGCATACCACCTTACCTATGCTTGAAAAGATGTATTTCTCTTTTTAAAGGTTAAAATAGTGGTATTTTTTGATGTGATCTAAAAGATTTGGGTGGTATAAATGTAACAAAATTAAAGCTTAGGTTTTAGATATATAAACACATTGGAATTCAGTGGTATGTATGTAGAGTTCAGAACCTTTATGAATTAACCTTTAGTTCGTAAGAATACTATGCAAGCCTGTTCTTCGACCAATAAGTACAAAACCTCAGCATAGTCTTTTGCAGTGAAAACCTTCTTATATTCTATTAGTCAGTATTGGACAGGCTTGATTCNTTTTGATGTGATCTAAAAGATTTGGGTGGTATAAATGTAACAAAATTAAAGCTTAGGTTTTAGATATATAAACACATTGGAATTCAGTGGTATGTATGTAGAGTTCAGAACCTTTATGAATTAACCTTTAGTTCGTAAGAATACTATGCAAGCCTGTTCTTCGACCAATAAGTACAAAACCTCAGCATAGTCTTTTGCAGTGAAAACCTTCTTATATTCTATTAGTCAGTATTGGACAGGCTTGATTCTATTTTAGGTATGTCAACACACATTATGTGCTTACTTATGCTGATTCATATTGTTGTTTCCCTGAAAATCTTATGAGTTTCTAATCGCATATTTTCTTGTTAATTTATCTTAATTTTCAGGTTTCCAAAGCTTTGCATCAAAATATAGCGGTATGAAGCATCAGCTTTATATTCTTATAAATCATCTTCTTCAATTTTTTCTCTGTTTAAAAGGATACCTATCAATATTTTTTTATTTTATTTTTTTGTTGTAAACATTATGGTTTAGAATGTTGGGGTGGAAAAAGTGTATCGATCAATTCACAACTAAATCACTGAAGAAAAACAAACTAATTTGAGAGTTTCAAAATAAAAACTGAACAGAAGCTCACAACACAAGAATTCTAGAAAAATACACAAGATTTAATATGAAAAAATATGGGAACAAGAAAAAACCATGGAGCCATACCACTAAAAATTTAACTATGAAATGAGGAGAAATATATATAGTAAATAACACTAAGAGTTCCTCTCTACAATCCTATAACTCATGAACATTCCTCCTCTCGCCATTACACAAGAGCAAACCGTAGAAATCCAATACAGAAGTCGCTGCTCTGTTTCGTTCTGTCTTGCTCTTCTTACACACACTACCGAGAGATTCCTTCCTCATATAGAAGTCAAGGACTTAAATCATGATCGAAAGAGAAATCACTTCAAGCACTGGAGCACCACTCTTGGGAGCTGCCTTTCCACGCACTTTGTTGAGAGTCGTTCTTCTGTGCGCTAAATCGCCCGTTATGAGCATTGAGGTTTTGGTGCCTTTGTTTCCGAACAGGAAACGAATATACCACGACGCAACTGCACCCCTTTTTGGCGTAGGACTTCCAATAATGCTAGGTTCTTGGATAAATCTTCTGTGCTGGACTAATTCCAAGTTAGCTGTATAAATCTTCTCAGTATCTGCTGCGTAGGAATTGAGTGGTATGAATGTAAATATTCTTTAAATTGAAACTGCAAACACTAATAATTTAAATGACATTATTTGCAAGCTTAAAGTAAAACTGTAAACACTCTTTGACATCCTAATAAGCGATAAAATAAATACAATCTAAATATCCAACAACAAATGCAGATAATAATAGAAAGAAAGCAAGACGAATAAAAAGTAAAGCAAAAGCAACGCTTTTTCGAACTCGAGGCCAAAGTTGAAGGGAAAGCGATAGGAAAGAGACGAGAATTCACAGAGATTAGGGCAAAAAAAGAAAAATATTTCACTAACACAAAACAATACAACCCGAATATATAAATGATAAACACTTACATTTGAGAGGTATGCGATTTCTCGTAAACCCTAACCCTAACACCTGCAATTCGAGAGGTAGACGATTTCTCCCAAACCTTAACCCTGAGATTCAAGACAACAATCACATATAACATAATATATCCCAACTCATTAAACCATGTTTATACCCCACAAAAATAATTAACAAAAAAATAAATTGCCCTTTTAGCCTTGTCTAAAATAAGTCTTTAAATTAGTTGGCAGGCTAGGCGCCGATCTACCATTACTCTCCTCCCAATAAGCACATTGTCCTCAAGGTGAAAAGAGACAACTACTGTCAGATCAAGTCGTATGGCTCCCTCGTAACATCATTATCTGAGAACGTTTTCCTTTTAGCCAAAAATTTGTAGTGACCCTCATGAGTTCAGAATGCAGTCTTGTGCACCTCCTTCGACGTCCTCTGAATATGTTGGTATCTTGATTCAAATCAATCTTGGATAATACCCCCAAACAATTCATCCCGTAACTCATCAATCACCGAGATGAGAAATTTGGTAGGTACTATTTCTTTATTCACTTTCCGATAATCTATGCAAAAATACCAACTATCATCCTTCTTCACTAGCAAAACTAAGTTAGAAAAGGGGCTCACAATAGGTTGTATGATCCCAACCACCAACATCTCTCAGATCAATATCTTGATCTCGTCCTTTTGTACCGGGGTAGCTATATAGACACACATTAATGGAAGAAACCTTTGATCTCAGTGTTATTGCATACTCGTGTTCCCTCTGAGACAGTAATTCACGTGGCAATTGAAAAATTTCTGCAAATTGTTGTATGAGATGTTGGATCGGTGTCAAAATCTCTGCCAACTCCATATCATATGTCTCTTCCATGCAATAAGCCCAATCATAGGCATTATATATTTCAAAGATCGACATCTTCAGCTTCATTATGCGTGAGTTTTTTCCCTAAATTTCTCGACCGATGTTCATTCCACCTATAAAGAGGGGATTGGGTTCCCTTCTCGATCCATATTCATTTTCCTTGTTTCATAGTTTGGTTCACCCCATAATAAGTCCGCTCATACCCATAGGCTTCTGAATTACCTTTCGCTCGAAGGTTACCGCAACAAAAGACACTGATGTGGTTGGTTGCAACCCTCAAATGGGGTCCCACCCAACGTGGTTCCCTGTTCATGGCTGAAATCTATTGAATTGATCTTCTTCTGCCCGGAATCACGCGCTACCATGTTCTATTTGTTTCCATTTATTCCAAACCTCTAGATTTCGTGCAATTCTCTTCAGATGCTGCTTCTAGAATATGCTCTCCATTCGTTCTCTTAATCCCACTTACTTCTGTTTGTTAAAGCTGTCCGGATGTCGAGTTATGACTTCGTAGTGCTGCCGCTCGAGTCTGCTCTTGATTCCTTTACTCGATCCCGCGGCTCTATATTTGCCTAAGGAAATGAGGCTGCCCTAATGCTGCATAAATCCTTCAGATTGTTGTCGTTCGGATGTCGCGCTATGCCTTACAAGTGATGCTGCTTGAGTGTGCTCCTGATTCCTTCGCTCAATCCCGCAGATCCAGATCCTTCTAAAGAAATGACTCTACCCTGCTGCCACACATCTTCAGTTTGCTGCCGCTCGTATCCCCTCTAGATGTCGTTGCTTGATCTGGTGGTGGCTGGCGACAAATTTGTATGAAACTCCATGATTTTTTTCATCATCTCTTTTAGAATCATGAGTCTCCTCTCCTTGCCTTGAAACACTCTTCCATTCCAATTCCAGGTTTGTCTTGACTCAACTCTGATGCTGAAGTTAACCCAAACAAAATTTGGACAACAAACATTATTGCGGAATTCAATTATATGATTAAAACCCAACACACTTGAAAAGAGAAACACAACAATGAGTACAAAAAGTACAACTAAATGTATTTAAAACGGTGGTGTTACAATTTAGGGACACGATGGAAAGAGGACTGGCGGGTGGTCGTGGGATGGCTGCAACTTGAAGTGGCTGCAATTGGAAGGAAAGGGGGGACAACAGGAACGACTGATCAAAACCTCAAATGTGGGCTATGTGGTGGTTGACAACGATAAGGAGAAGCGTTGGGGTTGCAAAAAACAAACAAAGACGCTATCCTTGGGCGAGCTGCACCCGAAACGGATGATGACAACGAAAGGGAGGTTGTGGAGGATGGAAAAGTCGAGGATAAACACCACCTCGTAGGGAGATACAACCGGAGTACCACTCATCCACATATACAACATTAGAAGGGAAAATGAGACATCAGAGGCTGTCATGATAGAATTCTCAAAGAAAAACTAACCCTAAAATAGAAAATAACTAATATATATAGTATATAACTAGAAGGGGGAGGCCCCTTTCTTTGGGTGGATACCCCTTTCTCCCCTCTTGGCTGAACCGGTTCAGATGAACCAGCTGGCTCAACCCCCCTAGGGAGCCCTGCATCAGTCTTCTAGTGTTGGATAGTTTCAACCTCATTTGTCGAAGCTTTTATTTGTTCGATGCTGGTGATGGAGCTGTTATAACCTTCCGGGCTTGAAGGCTCGTCGACTGCAGTCCGAGAAACACTTGAATCCGACTGGCGACTCCACCGCCCCCAATGTATTTGGGGATCTTTCCCTACTTACGAGCAAACATCCTTAGCAGGCTAATCTTCTGGGAGCTTCCTACTGATCTGACTTGGACATACGTGTCACTCATATACTGCTGAATCCTCCTAAAAGAGCTAAGGTTGGCTCTACTTGATCTGAAGTGCGGGCAACCATAACCTCCCTGAATGGTGGTGGCCATGCTGGTAAGATATTGATTGCGATGCCCTTAAATGCTCTCGTTGTCACTGTTCCATTTCTGGATTCGGTGTAAGTCCTATCACCCCACAAGTTACTTCATTGGGATGATGCATATGTGAAAATGAATGCAAGCTTATCCTTTCATGCTCTTATTGTGGATTGGATGCTTGAAGGCAAGGGGTTTATTATTGAAGATGACAATTCAAATTTTATAAACCTTTTTAGATGTGTGATGAGCGAGAAGATGCAACAATTTCAATTTCCCGACAATCCAAACATTGGTTTCTTGCTTCGATTTAAGCAAGTTTTGTTTGGACATACAGATAGAACGAGCAACATTCCAGCTCATACTTGTGCAAAGATGACCTTAAATAGGGATTTTCATTTACATCATGTAAATGCCCATGATCCTCTTTTTTTGGTTTTAAAGGAGGATAGGGCAAACATTGCAAACTCCCAAGGGGAATAGTCTAACCTTTTGTAACCATTTTTTTAGATATCAATGTAAAATATACACCCTTCACGAAAACTCCACCAAGCACCTTTAGTTAATGCTTAGCTTGTTGTCCTTTTTCAACCACATCAGAGAGTAAGACTGAGAATATTTATGAGTTATGAATCCCAATTTATCCACTATCTGCGTAGACGCCACATTCTTGCTACTCCCTTCATCGACGATGAAACTGCATTAATTTCTGTTCACAATGCAACAAATTTAGAATATGTTGTGGCGAAGCCACTACGGATCAGTCGTATCCTCAGTCTGTAGGACCCGTTGAACCATGAGCATCTCACCCTCATCCGATGGAAGATGATACACCTCACTCCGTTTTTCAGCCGCCTCCTTGTCATGAACTTCCTTAATGGCGTCTTGCTCGGTAAAAACCTTGACTCGACTCGACTCATCGGACAGCTGGAGGCGATGTGCCCAAATCCATGTCAGATAAAGCATTTTCTAGTAAGAAATGTAGTAGACTTGTTGTTCTTCTTGGACTTCTTCTCACTAAGAGTGACTCTATCCTTATCCGAACCAGTTTTCTTGACTCTGAGGTGTGCTCCTGTTGATGTCTCCAAGTGCAGTGGCTACATGAATGATGGTGGTTGACTGCTTTATTTTTGTTGTCTCTCCACCTTCAGGGCTTATGTCTAGACATCTCCCAGTGACCAATAGGGCTGCAGCTGGAGAACGTTGCTGATAGTGGGCTTCAAGCTCCCCATATATCGGGCTATGGAATGTTCCTCTAGCTCGACCAACTCACACTTCATCTGCAACTGATTAAGCTACGTTGTGAACTCCTCACTAATAGGTTTCTTTGCTGTAGGTGGTAGAGTCTCAGAAACATATCTTCACTGTAATGAGGTATGCATTTTTTTTGCATCTTATTTCTCATCTTCTTCCACCTGGTAATCTTGTTACTGCTCTCTCTCTTTCACTTTCTTTACATGTTTTTCCACCATAAGGAGGCGCTTTCTCAATTTAATGGTTGCAAGTTTCACCCTCTTGTCTTCTGACACCTTTTTGTACACGAAGATCCTCTCAACTGATTGTACCCATTTGATAAAGTCGTCTAGATCTATACCTCCATCGAACTTCGAATGATCCAATTTGATGCCAAAGTCTTGGTGTCACCCCCCAACATATGTAGCCTCCTTTGATACTGAATTCCAAACTTTTAGGGAGATTGTCTTCCTTATCACGTAAGTCATCCCTATGGAAGGGATTCAGATCTCCATCTCTTTCTCTTTACCGACCCTCTATATCATGATCGAGGATACTCTCTCCTTGGATTCCATCATCTATCTCTGGAAGCCTCTGGTGAAGGTGAAGACGATGGAACTCTCGCTTTATCTCTTCTCGGGTATGCTTAGGCTTGTATCTTCTTGGTGGCATGATTAGGGTTTGGGATTTTTGGGAGTGGAAATTGTATTTGGTAGTAGGAAAGAAATTTTTTTAGTGGAAATGGCTTCAGTATGGCGGATGCTAGGAAACACTAGGGTAGGACTAGGGTTAACATGGCTCTGTTATCGATTGATCCCAAAGTTAATCCAAACAAAATTGAAACAACAAATATTACCGCTGAATTCAAATATATGATTAAAACCCAACACACTTGTGTCGACCGCTATTTTTAAAGAAGAAATGATCATCTGTAAATATGAAAATAGTTTTGATGTAAATATGATTTTTGAAAATAGTATTTTAATTTAAAAATAGATGAAACCAAACGAGTCTCACATATTGAATAGTTTGGATGACTGAGCGTGATACCACAAGTAATACACTATCCCGAGGGATAAACATACCACTTGATAGTAGACTCAACCACATAAACTAAAGAGTTTGTGACATCCGTTTGGTCTGCGAAATATTTTTATGTATGCCCAACAAGTTCCCCTATCTAATTTAAAGATTAGATAGAGTTTAATTTACTTGGGTTTCAAGTTCCCTGTAGAGGCAAACCCCTATAGTTAATTACATCTTAAATAACCGAGGTCACTTAAGAAGACTCTTAATTAAGATCAGTGGTTTTACTTCCATATTTCAAAGTTTATGTTTCCAAGATTGGTCACGGGAAAATCAAATGGGAGTGGCTCAAATAGGAACAATTATTTTAAGGAATCCGAATGAATGAAGAGTAGATGATATCACGAATCCGAGGAAAACCCTGGTGACCTCCCAACTATCATATTATTTGGCTTTATGTCTTTGAAATGATGTTATTCAATGTTTAATCCTGCAATTTATTTTAGAATTTATGACTTACATTCACACGATTTTTGATCGTGCTAATAGCCTATAAAGATAGGAGGATTTACATCGTACTGTGTGGTAACCTCGGAATCCTAAAAGTGTTAGGACTTATAATTGCACAAAAGAGATGTGCAAAAGCTAAAAGATAAGATGAGGATTTACGTTGCACTAAACAAACTACCTTGAAGTCCTATGGGTTGTTATTTAAACTCGAGAAAATGCTTAGCTGACGTGAACTTATTTTGATTTTGCAGATCCATTTCGAAGTTGCTCCTCTGTATGTCCTCGTCGTGTTGCCCACGATGTTCGCTCCAAGCTCCCCGTTATAACATCTTCAGATTCGATGTTAATTTTTAAAGTACATGTAATTATTTAGTCAACGTTCTGCTGCCGCGTACCTCATATGAAACCAACTACTAGTCTCCTATTCTAAGGTATAGTGTGTATAAAAACAACAAAACATGCAGTATAAAAGAAAAAAACAGTAGAATGTACATTAAAGAAGAAGAACAGTACAGTATGCTGTAATGTAAAATGCTGTAATATAAATCAAATCTGTATATATGGGAGGTCTGTTACTCCTTTAAACGAGCTAGTATACACTGTATAAACAAAAGAAATATTGCCTGGAAAACTCGAGAAAATTGACAAATGACCCACGACGGAAAACTTGAGAAAATCGACAAATGACAATTCCAAGAAAATTATCAAAATCACGGGAATATCCCTAAAAAGGATCACGAGTGCTTTACCAAAAATTCCAATAAAATCACAGGAAAAATCCGAAAAGAGAGGACCGCAAGCACTCGGGTCGGGGCTAGACTCAAATACTATATATATATTTATACTCGAAGGACGTCGAATGCTACTATCGGTAACCTGGATGTATAAAGTCCGCCACTCAACTAGAAGAGTGTCCTACTAAACCTTACTTAGGAGAACACTCCTTAGCCCGGTACTGGTAATTGACAAGTGGACAACCAAGTTACGATATATTTAAAATTTATATTTTAATATGCACATAATTTCAGACATGCAAAAGAAAGTTGTACCAATTCCCTGGAAAATTCAACTCAGTAAAAGAGCCAAACCGAGCCCAGCAAAGGGGGCAAAAATCGAACAATATTTAAGCAAAAAATACAACTCAAAAAAGAGCTAAATCGATCCCAATAAATGGGTCAAAACAGAGCTATAAAACTCAGATCTTGTAAAACCTTAAGCCTAAAAAATTTCTTGCACCCAAAATATGCTTCGAATAAGAACATGTAATAGAAAAAAAAATAAGTATAAATGAATTCCTAAAGCCAACATGTCTCAACATTGAAATGAATTCCATCATTTACTTCAACAAGAATATCAATAATAAAGAGTTTCAACATTTCATTTCTAGCATTTGTTCCAAATAGACAATTATCATTGATGAGCAACAACTAAAGCTTCCAAACTTCCATTTGTCATGCATTTCAGATTTTGCAAATAAACCATTCGAAGATTTCAGATTTTGCAAATAAACAACCAATAAATTTTCAGATTTTACAAATAAACCATTCGAAGATTTCAGATTTTGCAAATAAACAACCAATAGATTTCAGATTTTGCAAATGAAGCACCCAATATTTTTATATTTTCACAAATAGGCTATGAAATACCGAAAACAATCCACATGAAGCTCAAATCTTCACTAAATCAGCCTGTATAACTTCAAATTTTCACGAATATAAACATGTTAAGGATCTCCAAAGATATACATATAAACAATGAGACGAACTGCAGTCCTGCATTACCTCTTGGGTGTTAGAAATGTAAAGACATAGGAGATGGGTGGTATAAATGTAAAGGAGCAAAACTTGTGTTGGATATATAGACATATAGAGATTGGGTGGTATGTTTGTAAATACTACGATAAGTATAGAATAGACAAGTGTTTGAAGTTCTGCATATGCGATATCAGATTTAGGTGTCAAATATATAAATACTAAAGAATCGTGTGGCGTGTAGGCTTTCAACTCCCCTGTATGATTCTCATTCGTCAATAGTTTTGTCCCAATTCAAGAATAAATCTGAGTTTTCTCTTCTCAAATAATTTCATAGTGCTAGCCTCTCTAGTATCCTTAACATATTCCACAAAAAGAAAAGAAAAAGAAAAACTGTATTTTTAATCTACGCAACTTGCTCATATGTTCCAACTCACCAATTCGATAATCATTCTCATTCTTAACGCTAAACTCAATTAGTTCTTAAGATGACCTTAATTTCCCAATTCCAGGTGCATTAGAATATGCATTTAGGGGCAAATTCCAAGTGCAAATTAGAAAGATTACTCATATCGCCAAGCAAGAAATCATCAGAAAAAAAATATGCCTAAACACTTCCTCATAGATTATGAACCGTAAATAATAAAGACTAGTCAGAGATCTTGACATTCGAGTGAGATTTACAGTAAGATTCAAATATCGAAGATGTTTCAGATTTTAATAACCTCAGACATCTTTTTTTGATATGGATGGTGTATGAACAACAAACGAATGCTTCATGATGTCTTTTAAAATTTTAGTAAGTATTATAGAAAATCATTGATCATTTCTTCCACTAAAAAAAAAAAAAAACAAATGCAGGCTTTCAACACCTTCAGCACATCCTATAAAGTTTAAAGTATATGCAAAACAAACCTTTAATTCATGCAATAAAGCCTCTTAATGCAAATCCAGAGCAACTTCGAAACAAGGCCAGAGAAAAAAAAAACCGGCAACACCTCTCCAGAGATTTTCGGCTAATCTTGTTAGTCAAAAACACAACCAAGCAAGAATATCGAGCCGACAATCAAGAATACCGAGCAACTGAACATGAAATTCACGCAAGACAAGAGTTTGGCAGCACCTCTACTCTCCTTTTGAATTTTTCGGCCAACCTTAAAGACCTCCCTAAGGTGGGGTTTTATAGGCAAAAGAAAGAGGAGCAGCCACCTACCAGTCCTAATGGTGGTCGAATGGGATGATGGGAGAGGAGGAGCATTTAGGGAGAAAGAACAGGCGGCCTAGGGGAAAGGAAGGGTCGACCAGGTGGAGTTTTGCCGTTGGAGAGCCGCTTGGTCGAGCGGGGATCGAGAGGGCGAGCTGCGAGTGAGAGAAGAGGAGGGCGAGCCATCTAGTGTAGACGAGGGTGAGCCTGTTCGCGAATGGCAGAGGAGACGCTAGGGCTTCGCTCGGGCGGCCTCGGGTGCTGTTGATCGCGGGAGCTAGGGCACGAGGGGGGCGAGCAGACTTTGATCGAACCGCGACTGGGAAGAGGGAGGGAGTCTAGCACGGTTTAGGTGAAATAAGGTTTAAAATAAAGATTTCTTTTATTTTTATTATTTTATTTTATTGTATTGTGTTATATTATTTAATTATATTAATTAGCGTGTGATTTATTCGTGTTCGGAATCCTAGCAAAGTGGGTATCTTTCCTGGGTAGAATTGACCCTCCGGACGGGCCGACGCAGTCCGTTTCGTCATCCGAGGTTGTTTGATTATTTTTCGATAATCATGCCAAATTCAAATAATAATTCACGCATTTCTTACGTGCAAGGAACCCACACAAAATAGATGTCTTTCTTAAGTAAAATTGACGTTTCGGATGCACCGGCGCAGTCCATTTCGTCATTTGAGGTCGCTCGACAAGTTCATTGATTTTCGTGCAATTTGCTCGTGTGCGGAATTATGATAATATGAGTGCCTTTCCTAGCTAAAATTGATATTTCGGACGCGTTGACGCAGTCCATTTTATCATCGGAGGTCTTCCTGAGAAGTTCGCATTTTCAGTCATCCTTTAAGCTCAATTCTTGTTCAACTTTATGCAACTTAGTGAATTTTGTGCATTTTGTGTGTGTATGTGTGATGATAAAGTCCCGAAGAGGTTTTCCTAGGGCTTGAGATCCTGTTGGGAACTTCTCCTTGAGTCTCCACATGATAGTCCTTAACCACTCGACCATACGATGATGATTTTGAGATCATCAATACGAAACATCACAAGAGAATCAGGAAGTGGTTTGAATTTCTAAGAGGGATGAATTCCAAAACTAGTCCTCTAACATAGTCAATAGGAACCCCTAGAGCTAGATCCTAGGATTTTAAGGAAAACAATAATGACCTCAAAATGAGGTTAACAACTTGGAAAGAGAAATACAACAATAAGCACAAACAAACACAATTAAATTTATCCAAAAATGGTGGTGTTGCAGTTTAAGGGACATTACAGAAAGAGGGTTGGAGGGTGGTTGTGGAATGGCTGCAACCCTTGGCGTCTGCAATTGGAAGGAATACTGTTGCCACAACATTCAACATTCACGGAAACATGTTCTGGGCTGTTGGAGGGTTGGATTGGAGGTGGGAAAGGGTTGCGGTTGTTGTAGGATGGAAGTGCGGTGGTAGAGAACAATCGTGAATATCATAGGGGCGCTAACAGAGACAGGGAATGGGTGAGACAACAAGAACGATTGACCAAAACCACAAACATGGGCTCTGTGGCGGTTGGCAACAAGGAAAAGGGTTGGGACTGTAGAAGACAACAGAGCTGCCGTCCTTGGGCATACCACAACCATTACGGCGACATAGGCAGCAAAAAGGAGGTTGTGGAGGAGGGGAAAGTAGAAGATAAACACAACCTCAGAGCGAGATACAGCCGGAACACCACTCGTCCTCGGATACAACCCTAAAAGGAAAATTGAGACATCAGATGCTGTCTTGATAGAAATCTCAAAGCTAAACTAACCCTAAAATAGAAAATAACAAATATACATAGTAGATAACTAGGAGGGAAGACCCCTCCCCTTGGGCGGCAACCCCAACCCATTATCATGGACCGGCTGGCCCCTGCTTCCCTTTTGGTTGAACTGGTCTAGATGTACAAACCGGTTTAGGCCCCCTAGGCAGCCCCACATCAAACTCACTCTAATTTCTCCACCAAGTCATCTACTTTGTAGGCCTCCATTACTTTCAGGAAGGTTTTTTATCACAAAGCCAGAACTCTTGTACGCCACAATCTCGTTGTTGGCTCTACCTAGCTAGTTCAAGTCGCCATTGTATACTAGGTTGTTTTCTATATGCGATCTCGTTGTTGGCTTGTTAGCTTCCCAACTAGGTTGAATTTTGAATATATCTCAAGGATCCCTATACGTCGCTATCCCGTCGACTCACAACTAGCTTGTATCACGACCAATTGCTACTAGGGAACGCCTGATCCTGATGTTGCTTCTCTGTACTAGCCAATTTTCGATCATGAAGGTGGTTCCTATATGTTGCGATCTCGTTTGTCTTCCCAGCTAGTTTCAATCATGCGAGGTTTGGTCACTGCGGTGATTGTATCACGAACCCTTTTCTTCTAGAATCGAATGCTCAATACTAATTTGATAGGAAATATATGAATTTCATAAAGGAAAGAGATGAACTTCCATAGAGATTAAAGAAAACAAAATATTTATTTCACTAACACAAAATAATACAACCCGAATATATAAATGATAAACACTTATCAATCTGAGAGGTATGTGATCTCTTGCAAACCTTAATACTAACACCTACAATTCGAGAGGTATGTGATCTCTCCCAAACCTTAACTCTAAGATTCAAGACAATAATCACACATAGTATAACATTACCTTAGCCTATTAAACCATATTTATACCTTACAATAATAACTAAGAAAAGACTAAATTGCCATTTTAGTTAGGCGTCGGTCTACCGGAAAGCCAGCTCCTTCAAACTCTAGGGCTACTTTGAATTCAACTCGTTAAGACGTCACAAAATACTCGTCAAGAAGCCACAAAAGGTGCATCATGTTGCAGGAAAATATTTTATTCTCTTCAAAAAGAGGAAATAACTCATATATCGGCACAAAATTAATTCAACAGTACAAAAACCAACATTTACCAACTAAAGCAAAACCAGACTAGATCAAGAAGTATATTTCAAGCCTTGACTAGAAAAATAGAAACAAATCCCTGTACAACCCAAGTAATGCTGATAGCCAACCAATTTCACTTTCTACCATATCCCAAACACAGAGGAAATGAAAGTAAAAGAAACTTCAACTTCTGTCAGCGCAAAACTATAAGCATTAACCGATTCCACGACTATTCATGATTTTCCATAGCCTCACACACAAAGCTGTAAGCATTAATCGAAGATATCACAACATCTGTGTGCAATTATCTTTGGAAGAAGATAGGATAAGACGAACCATAAGGCTAGCTTTTGCTTTTAGCTCTTTCAGCTTTTGCCTTTTGCTTCTTCCTCTCTCGAAATGGAAAGAAAGAAACGAGACTTAGAGCTAAGAGGCGACCGAACAAGAATGAAGAGTAGGTTTCAATATTCTGTTTGGATTTAGAATTTAGGGTTTTTAGACGTAGGATTATAAATTTACTGTTGAGATTTAATTCTTACTGTTCCATTTAAATATTCATTTTGATAGGATTTAATATTTTTTTAAAATTTTTTCTAGTTAAAATAATTTTAATTAATACATAAATACACACATACACACATATATATATACATACAGACACACATACGTACATACATACATATAGACAGACACACATACGTACGTACATCCGTGTACGTAAGTCCGTGTACGTACGTCACGTACGTACGTACGTGCACGTATGTATGTATGTATACATATATATGTAGATATATGGATGTATACATATGTATGTATATACNATATATATATATATATATATATATATATATATATATATATATATATATATATATATATTATTTTGAGCCAAAGCAGGGAATAAACTTTCATTTCTGTGTAGCTCTCTTATTTAACGAATGAATCAAATTCGAGTTATTTAACGAGCCGAACACGAGCTATTCTTGAACGACAAGCTTTTTTGATAGCCCTACTCGCAAAAACCGTGCGACAACAAAGCAAAGTATGTCACGAGCTTCACGTTGTTTTGCGCATGAAGCGTGCTTCAACTAGCGTTCTTAAACTATCTGCAAAGAGTTTGTGGAGAGTGTTTGGTAACATTTAGGCAAATAATAACACAATCAAAAGTGTGTTCATGGGTTTCTTCATTATCGGCGAGCATCATAAAACTTTACGAATCATCAAGTTGCAAAACCACAAAATGTTTTAACTTTGGAGATCAGTTGGTGCAAAACATATTTATTGATTTATAAAGCTTGGGGTGATAATTGAAGGTAGTACACATTATAATGAAAGCCTTTTTTTTATTATTATTTTTAATTCTTGGCTGGCATGGTACTTAATTGTAACAAGTGGAATGCATGATATTTAAATATANCGACAAGCTTTTTTGATAGCCCTACTCGCAAAAACCGTGCGACAACAAAGCAAAGTATGTCACGAGCTTCACTTTGTTTTACGCATGAAGCGTGCTTCAACTAGCGTTCTTAAACTATCTGCAAAGAGTACATATTTGTGGAGAGTGTTTGGTAACATTTAGGCAAGTAATAACACAATCAAAAGTTTGTTCATGGTTTTATCAGTATCGGTTAGCATCATAAAACTTTACGAATCATCAAGTTGCAAAACCACAAAATATTTTAAATTTGGAGATCAGTTGGTGCAAAACGTATTTATTGATTTATAAAGCTTGGGGTGATAATTGAAGGTAGTACACATTATAATGAAAGCTTTTTTTTTTTATTTTTAATTCTTGGCTGGCAAGGTACTTAATTGTAACAAGTGGAAGGCATGATATTTAAATATAAAAAAGAAACAAATTTTTAAAACATTGTAAGTTTGAACAAGTCGCAAGAAATAAAGGTTAGAGCTAGTTACTTCTGTAGGAGTCCAGTTATTTGGTGTTCATCTCGAGCAATCACCATTTGGACACCCAAATAATGACTAAAAATTTAGGGCATTTACATACATGACACCCACTGCCTATATATTTACATATCAAACACCTAAACTGTACCTTACATTATACCATCCAAATCTTTCACATAACATAAAAATACCATCATTTTATCTTTTAAAAATTGAAATACACAATTTCATGCATAAGTAAGGTTGGTATATATTTATGTAAAAATTGAAGTTTAACTGTTAGATATATAAATACATAGAAATTGAGTGGTATGTATGTAAATCTTCCTTGAAAATTTGAAGAAGATTCTTACAGATTAGAAGTAACAAGAAGGGTATGTTCCCTACATTAATTTTGAATCATGTCTAGCAGAAATGGTTACACAGATTAAGTATGGTTCTGAAATATAGGAATTTTTAGATACTGGAACTTTAAATGTAGCATTAAATTGCATCTTACTAGAATATGTCACCATGAACTTCTAAATTTTTGTTAAATTGTACGGGTTAACGTAGAACGATACGGAAGGCCTGCAATTCAAAAATTTTGTTTTTATAGAGAAGCTATATAACCGCCATTCATTGATTGATTGATGCTTTTTCTGTTTTTAATCATTAGTTGCTTTTTCTTTTATCATGGAGGTCAGATTTTTAAATTACAAATTACAATTACTGATTTTCGTACCATTATTCCATGTATCTACTGTACTTATAGGCTAACCCGAATCCTGTGTTTCAACATATGCTTTCATACATTTTAATGATTTTATTGTAATGTCCATGTGCCACTCTGATATTATTGGTAATTTCCTTTTTTACATTTTTTTTTTTCATTACAGGAGCTGTTTGAGTCGAAATGTCAAGAAAGTCGGGTTAGATTCTTAGTTCGTACCAAAATAGATTTGCTTTCATAAATGCCATGTTTCTAAGTTGCATCTTAGTTGTTGAATCCCATGATTGGAGTTGGTTTACATTGAAGGCAGGTTGATGTTGGACTTTTTAGGGTCTACATTTTTACTTTTTTTAAATACATTTTAATAGTTTTTTTTGATGATTATTATATTATACTCTTTAAATGTATCTTAGCAATTAAAATAGGAGAACATTTTTAGCGATATTTTTGCTATCTAGCGCCTCAGATATTAAACAATCATATCTTTTTGATGGCACTTAGTGCCTCTAATGCCACTGATCGAAATTTAGAAGAATTTCAATGCAAGTGACGATTCAATTGTTTTTTTACCGTGTTTAATAACACTTGGAAATTTAAAGTCACCAAAACTTTGCAATTAGTAGAAAGTTGCACATGCTTTCAAATCCATGTTGTATTATACATGAACAAAATCTATACTATCAATACAATATCAAAATTTAGGTATTAGTATAAACATTAAACATTACATTTAATTGTATCTTAAAGATTTAGAAATATAGAAATTTCCGGAAGTCATATCCTTTAATATCTTGTCAATCAGAAAAGACGGAAATCAGACAACTAAATTAAGAGTTTTCTATAATTAGGAGCTTTCTTATTTAAATTATTTTCAATTTCTTTATTCTGATTTATTTCTCTGTTAGTTGAATATTTATATTATGAATATGCATTATTAAGTTAGCTTAAATAGATTATACAGAATAAATTGTACCTAAAATAGATTGTAAGATTATTATTTAATGGAATGAAAGCAAAGGGAAAAGGCATCGAACCTATTCAGCCTATTTTCTAAAAAATTGACATGGTATCTGAGCCAAATTTTTGCTCAAACTATCGATAGTCATTGGAGGNATCTGAGCCAAATTTTTGCACAAACTATCGGTAGTCGTTGGAGGACCGTCAAGACTCCCTTCCCGCCGGCTTTCTTGCGGGAAGGGAGGAACTATTTCTTTGCCTTGATTCGCGTATTTGACAAAGCCCCTCGCAACGGAAGCAGACACGACCCCGCACACTCCGCCTCAGAATCTTTTGGAGGGATCTTCGTTCGCTACAATTGCTTCGTCTGTCTGCTTGTTTGGTGAACCTGATGTGAATCGCTCGTCTGTAATCTGTCATTGTCTACTCAACGTCTAATTATTTCTTTGCCTACGTCATTTTCGTTCTACTTCGTCTTCCTCTTCGTCTCGGCTGGTCTCTACAGAGCCTCTCCTTCATTCGAACTCCACTCTTAGTGGCTCCCGCGTCTTCGTCACCTTCATCTGCACGCCAACGAGACATTCCCTTTTTTTATCTGCACGCCTAATCTCGACTTCAACACTTTTGGTGTGAAGATCAAATCATCCTCGTCGTCTCCAGAAGAATCAATGGCATTTGGATCGTATAACAGAATGCGGATCCTACTTGCGAGCTATGACCAGTAGTATTTGGATCGTGTAACTGGATCCTACTTGTGGGCTATGATCGGTAACATTTGAATCGTGTAACCAAATCCTTCTTGTAGGCTATGATCGGTAGCATTTGGATCGTGTAACTGAACGCCAATCCTTCCTGTGGCTATGATTCAACTTTCTGGACGGTAACGATAGATGATTTCTTGCTTTTCTTTGCTCAAAATCATATTTGGTTCAGGAGATGTCTTTGAGGCTTCGCCATTCTCGGTTTCGACACCTTCGGCTTCAGAACTTACGGCTTGAGGATTGTTGGTCCCGCAAAGTTTCTTGTTGGCAAATTGATTCTTCTTGATAGTCGGCATTAATTTGAGGGGGATGTCAATTAGGAAAGACGGAAATCAAACAGCTAAATTAGTTGTTTTCTAAAATTAGGAGTTTCCATATTTAAATTATTTCCAATTTCTTTATTTTGATTTATTTCCATGTTAGTTGAATATTTAGATTATGAATATGCATTATTAAGTTAGCTAAAATAGATTATACATAATATTTTGTACCTAAAATAGATTGTAAGATTATTATTTAATGGAATGAAAGCAAAGGGAAAATGCATCGAGCCTATTCGACCTATTTTCTCAAAAATTGAAATATCTTACATATACTGCAAGTTAACAAATAGAGAATTTTGTTTTTTCCATTGTGAAAACTAAAATTTATTTCAAGTTTTTTTTTAATTATTTATTAATCATAAACTTGGGTACACCGGCATTTATTCTTATAAAATTTTAACAGGTATTAACTGCTTTTGATAAGATCGAACATCTCCTGGAAGAGCAAACGCTAGACACTTTGCACGTAGATCCGTAAGTAGTATAAATATTGCAATTAATGCTAGTTTTCTTTTTCACTTAGACTGTTTACCAGATTTTGTAAGATTTATTATTGTGAAAAAAATAGTGTTTCTTTATTCTGGTCATCACTAGTACTTNATCTCCTGGAAGAGCAAACGCTAGACACTTTGCACGTAGATCCGTAAGTAGTATAAATATTGCAATTAATGCAAGTTTTCTTTTTCACTCGACTGTTTACCAGATTTTGTAAGATTTATTATTGTGAAAAAATAGTGTTTCTTTATTCTGATCATCACTAGTACTTGAGCAGTCTTGCTCTCATCACGATAGTATGGTTAACATGCTTATTAAATTGGCATGAAGCAGGGCTGAAGTGTAATTGAGGGATATGTAACATTACTAAAATGAGATTTTGTAAGAGGGAATGCCACAGCCTTTGAAGAAACCATAAAGTATTCATGGAAATTATTTTGTGACAATAAAGCTGCCATCAACATTGCAAAAAATACAATACTTCATGATCATACCAAGTTATTTGAGGCTGATCGTTATTTCACCGAAGGAAAAGTTGATGACAATACTATCCCACTTGTTTGCACTCTAAATTTTGAAGTAGCTAACAATTTTATTGAGTTCATACAGTACAACAATTTTGAGAATTTGAACTTTAGTTTGGGTATGATTGATATCTATTACAAAAGGTGTAGTATTGGATGCTACTGAATTCTATGAGTCTTGGAGATTCCACATTTTTTTTAAAAATTTCTACTGNTATATATATATATATAGAAACATACATACATATATACATAAGTACATGCATACAATCATGATCCTCTATAAAAGGCTAGTTTTAAGTGTTGAGGTTACATAATTCTTTGATATGCCAGTATTCTCAATATTAAAAATTTGAGTAATGAACATGCTAGGTGAGAATTCAAGAGAAATGCATTATGTTCAAAGTTTCTTAACAGGCTATTTTTTTAGTTTTTACTGTTTTTTAATAGCATAGAGTTTAGGATGAATACGTGTTAATATATAACTCCATCATTACAAAATAATCATTTTTTCATTATATTTAATACACTTGTTTAAAGTTGATCCAATGGTTCCTCACATTATACTCATATTCCTCGTCGCAATCACACAGCGATCTCTACTAGAGGAAGTATACTTGAGCTGTAGAATCCTCAAAATTCCAAAATTGTAAGCTCCTAAAAGAAGTTTTAGATCCACCATAATCTAACTAGCTTTGAAAGGTATTTGCTTCACACGAACTCCCGAAAATGTGAAGATCTCTTTTAGCTTAATACTAGAGTAAAGTTATAATCTTGCTATCATAGATATCTCAAAAATCCAGAAATACATAGGTCTTGTCAGCCTTATTTATTACATTGGGCAAACGAAGAAATAATTACATTGGAAAGAGATATTGTTGTTGTAACTAAATCAATAGTTTGGCTATTCGTATCCTAGATTGAATCAGATTAAAATATTTCTTTGATATTGAATAATAATAATAATAATGACNTTATTTTTAATTCTTGGCTGGCATGGTACTTAATTGTAACAAGTGGAATGCATGATATTTAAATATAAAAAAGAAACAAATTTTTAAAACATTGTAAGTTTGAACAAGTCACAAGAAATAAAGGTTAGAGCTAGTTACTTCTGTAGGAGTTCCAGTTATTTGGTTTTCATCTCGAGCAATCACCATTTGAAAATTAGGGCATTTACATACATGACACCCACTGCCTATATATTTACATATCAAACAACTAAACTGTACCTTACATTTATACCATCCAAATCTTTCACATAACATAAAAATACCATCATTTTATCTTTTAAAAATTGAAATACACAATTTCATGCATAAGTAAGGTTGGTATATATTTATGTAAAAATTGAAGTTTAACTGTTAGATATATGAATACATAGAAATTGAGTGGTATGTATGTAAATCTTCCTTGAACATTTGAAGAAGATTCTTACAGATTAGAAGTAAGAAGNATTTTGAAGTAGATTCTTACAGATTAGAAGTAACAAGAAGGGTATGTTCCCTACATTAATTTTGAATCATGTCTAGCAGAAATGGTTACACAGATTAAGTATGGTTCTGAAATATAGGAATTTTTAGATACTGGAACTTTAAATGTAGCATTGAATTGCATCTTTCTAGAATATGCCACCATGAACTTCTAAATTTTTGTTAAATTGCACGGGTTAATGTAGAATNCCATCCAAATCTTTCACATAACATAAAAATACCATCATTTTATCTTTTAAAAATTGAAATACACAATTTCATCCATAAGTAAGGTTGGTATATATTTATTTAAAAATTGAAGTTTAACTGTTAGATATATAAATAAATAGAAATTGAGTGGTATGTATGTAAATCTTCCTTGAAATTTTGAAGTAGATTCTTACAGATTAGAAGTAACAAGAAGGGTATGTTCCCTACATTAATTTTGAATCATGTCTAGCAGAAATGGTTACACAGATTAAGTATGGTTCTGAAATATAGGAATTTTTAGATACTGGAACTTTAAATGTAGCATTGAATTGCATCTTACTAGAATATGTCACCATGAACTTCTAAATTTTTGTTAAATTGCACGGGTTAATGTAGAACGATACGGAAGGCCTGCAATTAGAAAATTTTGTTCTTATAGAGAAGCTATATAACCGCCATTCATTGATTGATTGATGCTTTTTTCTGTTTTTAATCATTAGTTGCTTTTTCTTTTAGCATGGAGGTCAGATTTTTAAATTACAAATTACAATTACTGATTTTCGTACCATTATTCCATGTATCTACTGTACTTATAGGCTAACCCGAATATTGTGTTTCAACATATACTATCATACATTTTAATGATTTTATTGTAATGTCCATGTGCCACTCTGATATTATTGTTAATTTCCTTTTTTACATTTTTTTTTCATTACAGGAGCTGTTTGAGTCGAAATGTCAAGAAAGTCAGGTTAGATTCTTAGGTCGTACCAAAATAGATTTGCTTTCATAAATGCCATGTTTCTAAATTGCATCTTAGTTGTTGAATCCCATGATTGGAGTTGGTTTTCATTGAAGGCAGGTTGATGTTGGACCTTTTAGCGTCTACATTTCTACTTTTGTATAATACATTTTAATAGTTTGTTTTGATGATTATTATATTATACTCTTTAAATGTATCTTAGTAATTAAAATAGGAGAACATTTTTAGCGATATTTTTGCTATCTAGCGCCTCAGATATTAAACAATCATATCTTTTTGATGGCACTCAGTGCCTCTAATGCCACTGATCGAAATTTAGAAGAATTTCAATGCAAGTGACAATTCAATTGTTTTTTTACCGTGTTTAATAACACTTGGAAATTTAAAGTCACCAAAACTTTGCAATTAGTAGAAAGTTGCAAATGCTTTCAAATCCATGTTGTATTATACATGAACAAAATCTATACTATCAATACAATATTAAAATTTAGGTATTAGTATAAACATTAAACATTACATTTAATTGTATCTTAAAGATTTAGAAATATAGAAATTTCCGGAAGTTATATCCTTTAATATCTTGTCAATCAGAAAAGACGGAAATCAAACAACTAAATTAAGAGTTTTCTATAATTAGGAGCTTTCTTATTTAAATTATTTTTAATTTCTTTATTCTGACTTATTTCTCTGTTAGTTGAATATTTATATTATGATCATGCATTATTAAGTTAGCTTACATAAATTATACATAATATTTTGTACCTAAAATAGATTGTAAGATTATTATTTAATGGAATGAAAGCAAAGGGAAAAGTCATCGAGCCTATTCAACCTATTTTCTCAAAAATTGACATGGTATCTGAGCCAAATTTTTGCCCTTACTATCGGTAGTCGTTGGAGGACCGTCAAGGCTCCCTTCCCGCCGACTTTCTTGCGGGAAGGGAGGAACTATTTCTTTGCCTTGATTTGCGTATTTGACAAAGCCCCTCGCAACGAAAGCAGACACGACTCTGCACACTCCGCCTCAGAATCGTTTGGAGGGATCTTCGTTCGCTGCGGCTGCTTCGTCCGTCTGCTTGTTTGGTGAACCTGATGTGAATCACTCATCTGCTCGTCTGTAATCTCTCATTGTTTGCTCAACGTCTAATTCTTCGCCTACATCGTTTTCGTTCTACTTCGTCTTCCTCTTCGACTCGAATAGTCTCTACAGAGCCTCTCCTTCATTCGAACTCCACTCGTAGTGGCTCCCGCTTCTTCGTCACCTTCATCTGCACGCCAACGAGACATTCCCTTTTTTTATCTGCATGCCTAATCTCCACTTCAACACTTTTGGTGTGAAGATCAAATCATCCTCGTCGTCACCAAAAGAATCAATAGCATTTGGATCGTATAACAAGGCGCGGATCCTACTTGCGAGCTATGATTAGTAGCATTTGGATCGTGTAACTGGATCCTCCTTGTGGGCTATGATCAGTAGCATTTGGATCGTGTAACCAAATCCCTCTTGTGGGCTATGATCGGTAGCATTTGGATCGTGTAACTGAACGCGAATCCTTTCTGTGGCTATGATTCGACTTTCTGCACAGTAACGATAGATGATTTCTTGCTTTTCTTTGCTCAAATCATATTTGGTTCAGGAGTTGTCTTTGAGGCTTCGCCATTCTCAGTTTCGACACCTTCGACTTTGGCACTTACGGCTTAAGAATTGTTGATCCCGAGAAAGTTTCTTGTTGGCAAATTGATGCTTTTTGATCAGTCAGCATCAATTTGAGCGGGATGTTAGTTAGGAAAGACGGAAATCAAACAGCTAAATCAGTAGTTTTTTATAATTAGAAGCGTTCTTATTTAAATTATTTACAATTTCTTTATTCTAATTTATTTCCCTGTTAATTGAATATTTAGATTATGAATATGCATTATTAAGTTAGCCAAAATAGATTATACATAATATTTTGTACCTAAAATAGATTGTAAGATTATTATTTAATGGAATGAAAGCAAAGGGAAAATGCATCAAGCCTATTCAACCTATTTTCTCAAAAATTGACATATCTTACATATACTGCAAGTTAACAATTAGAAAGTTTTGTTTTTTCCATTGTGAAAACTAAAATTTATTTCAAAGTTTTTTTTTTATTATTTATTAATCATAAACTTGGGTACACCGGCATTTATTCTCATAAAATTTTAACAGGTATTAACTGCTTTTGATAAGATCGAACATCTCCTGGAAGAGCAAATGCTAGACACTTTGCACGTAGATCCGTAAGTAGTATAAATATTGCAATTAATGCTAGTTTTCTTTTTCACTTTTGACTGTTTACCAGATTTTGTAAGATTTATTATTGTGAAAAAAATAGTGTTTCTTTATTCTGATCATCACTAGTACTCGAGCAGTCGATTGCTCTCATCACGATAGTATGGTTAACATGCTTATTAAATTGGCATGAAGCAGGGCTGAAGTGTAATTGAGGGATATGTAACATTACTAAAATGAGATTTTGTAAGAGGGAATGCCACAGCCTTTGAAGAAACCATAAAGTATTCATGGAAATTATTTTGTGACAATAAAGCTGCCATCAACATTGCAAAAAATACAATACTTCATGATCATACCAAGTTATTTGAGGCTGAT
>JXCR01107658.1:4913-17671 GCA_002079205.1 Phalaenopsis hybrid cultivar | reverse complement strand
TCAATGAAATTATGAATTTTATTGATGTGACTGGAACCAAAATGGATACATGTTTGTGGAATCGCAAGCTTAACCATATGATT
Organism: Phalaenopsis hybrid cultivar; assembly: GCA_002079205.1. Lineage (NCBI taxonomy): Eukaryota > Viridiplantae > Streptophyta > Magnoliopsida > Asparagales > Orchidaceae > Phalaenopsis > Phalaenopsis hybrid cultivar. The sequence goes on along the minus strand of JXCR01107658.1, from coordinate 17,588 downwards.
GAGAAATAAATGAAGTCTCTACTATCNGAGGATTCGCTGTATAAAAAAATTATATTTGCCACTATAAAGATTCACCAATAAGGCTGAATCGATGACTATAGAGAAATGAGAAGTGTTTGATCAAATGACCCTACATTTCATCCATTTGTCATTTTCATCGTCCATTACATTCAATACAATGAATGAGAGAACTACGGTGGATCTCGTGATGGCATTGACAAAAATGTATAAAAAATCTTCTACTTCAAGTAAGGTTTTTTCAATGAAGAGTATATTCAATACGAGATGGCGAAAGAACGTCCAAAGGCTAAACACATGAACAATTTCAATACTGTAACTAGCCAGTTGTATTCTATAGAGATCAAATTTGATGATGACGTCAGAACACTACTAATTCTATATTTATTGTTTGATAACTGAGATGCATTGGTCACGACGGTGAGTAACTCATCAGGGAATATTAAGTTAAATAACGATGGCATTGTACGATTGGTGTGGCAGTGAACGATAAATATTCAAATTAAATGTTGAATGTTAATAACAAGGAAAGAAATCTAGACAGAAATACATGACAGACAGACTTAAGTCAAGAAGAGGAAAGTTCAAGTCAAGCAGAGCAAATGATAAAGGAGAATGTTGGAGCTACAGAAAGGAAGAGCATTTTAAGAAAGATTGCAAAGCTCCAAGGAAAGTAAGTGGTGGAGGACAAGTAAAAAATCTCTAATTAAATTTCTCCAGTGGCGAAATCCAAAGTGACTCCCTGGTTTACCCATAGTCAGTATTGAATCTTGGATAGCAGATTCAAGAGCAACTTTTAATGCAAGCCCTAAGAAAAAGGTGTTTAAAAATTAGACTCATAGTGAATTATGGAAGTTTTATTTGAGAGATAAATAAAGCCTGCATTATCGTAGGAAAGAGTGATGTGAACATAAAATTGCTAAATAAAATAATATGAAAGCTCGGTAAAGTCAGACATGTTCCATGTTTGGAAAGAAATTCGATCTCTGTGAGCCAGCTGGCAAAGTCATGGTATGTGTTTAATTTTACAGGTGACTCATGAAAGATGATCAAGGGGCTATGGTGATGGCTCGGGATAACATTGAAGACATTCTTTATCTGATCAATGAAATTATGAATTTTATTGATGTGACTGGAACCAAAATGGATACATGTTTGTGGAATCGCAAGCTTAACCATATGATTGAGAAATAAATGAAGTCTCTACTATCAAAAAAAAAACTTCAAGAATTGAAATCTATAAATTTAATTTTTTGTGAAGATTGTGCATAACAAGTAGAATAAAATTTCTTTCTCCAAAGGTGGGTCAAAGGTGAAGTTAAAGAAACTAAGAGTTAGTGCATACTGATGAATAAGGTTCTACTCCAGTTCAATCTATTGGAGGTTCACACTATCTTGTCATATTTATTGACAATCACACATAAAATGTATGAATTTATTTCTTAAAGTTAAAATCTGACGTATTTGAAGTATTAAGTGGAAGGTGAAAATGAGACAGAATTGAAGCTGTAAGTGTCTCGGATCATATGATAGGGGCGAGCATCGTGATCAGAGGTTCAGAAATTCCCATGCTTCAGAGGGGATCGGACATGAGTTCACTGTTCCAAGAGCTCCACAGCAGGATAGAATAGTTAATCGTATGAAGAGAACCATTAAAGAGCATGTCAGAAGCATGAAATTGCATACATATTTGCAAAGATAATTTTGGGCAGAAACAGTGAACGCTACAGTGTATCGAGTCAAATGTGGTTCGTCAGTACTTTTGAAGAAAGAATTACTTGAAAAAGCCTAGAGTGACAAAGATGTAAATCTATACCTCTAAAGATATTTGATTATTTTGCATATGTACATATTGATGCAGGGAGTAAACTTGACTCGAAATCTATTAAGTACAATTTCATTGGGTATGGCTCAAATGAATTTAAGTAAAAATTATGTGACTATTAAAATCAAAAGTTCATTAAGAGCAAAGATGTTATTTCAATGAAATGAAAATGTAAAAAGATAAGATCAGCACTCAGGATTGTCTATCAATTACTTCTGAAGAGGACAAGTATTTTGAGATAGAACATAATGAAACACAAAAAGTTCCTCAGTTACATACTACTAAATTTAAGAGATTCAGCAGAGCTACTCGACCGACGTTGGTATGTTGCTTCTTTGTATTATTAGTCTCTAACAGATAGCGGTGATCCAAAGTAATTAAAAGGTCATTCAAGTTGAAGATTCAAAAGAGTGGGAGTTTGTCATGGATGATTGGATCAGTTCTTAAGGTCAAATCAGACATGAAATTTGATGTTATTATCAGATAACAAAAAAGTACTACACAACAAGTGGATCTACAAGCTGAAAGAAGAATCAGATGATAACAAACAATACAAAGCAAAGCTTGTTGTGAAGGCATTTCAACAGAAGGAATGAATTGATTATATTGAGATTTTTCCTCCTATGGTGAAGGAAATTGTTATAGTTATGTTAAGCTTCATATATGGAGATCTAGAAGAGGAACTATACATGGTCCAACCACAGGGTTACAAGGTTCCAAAGAAAGAAGGTTTGGTATGCAGGTTGAAGAAAAGTTTCTTTGGCTTAAAGCAGGTTGCAAGACAGTAATAGAGAAGGTTTGACAAGTTAATGTCAGATAATGGGCACATGAAATGTCAGGCAAACCACTGTCGTTTCATCAATAACTTCAACAATTGTTATACTTTCTTACATGCTAATTGCATGGGCAAATATGAAGAAAATTAGAAACTAAAAGGAAAATTATCAAGTGAGATTAAGATGAAAGATTTAAGTCCAACTAGAAGATTCTCGGGATGAGAATCATATATACTAAAGTTGCTTCAGATAGAGTATATTGAGAAAATCCTACATAAATTCAACATTGGTGAGGCGAAACTAGTTTGCATCACCTTAAGTAGTCATTTCAATCCAACTAAGAAATTATCACTTAAGTTTGAAGTAAAGCAAGTATGGATGGGGAGAACTCTATATGATTCAATAGTTAGAAGTTTGGTGTACACAATAATTTGTATCAGACCAAATATTGCATATAAAGTGGGAGCGGTTAGCAAATACATGAACAATGCAGAAATATAATTTTGGGAGGCGGTGAATAGATTCTTAGGTATTTGAGGGAAACCATCAACAAGGCACTTTGCTATGAAAGTGTGTGGATCAGTCTACAGAAATTTATAGATTCAGATTTTACAAGAGATTTGGATGGTAGAAGTACAACAGAGTATATTTTCACTTTATGGAATATAACGATGAGTTGTGATTCCAGGCTGCGGAAGATTATTACACTTACAACTACAGAGGCAAAAATATATTGCTATCATTGAAACTAACAAGGAGATTTGGCTATAGAGCTTTATTGCATAACTGGGCAAGGAGTATGAGATTGGAAAGCTTCATAGTGATCGTATGAATGTTATTGATCTTGCTAAGAGTGTTACTTTTCATGCATGAAAAAGCATATCCAACTAAGTATCACTTTATTCGCTATTAGAAGATGGGCAGTTACTTTTAAAGAAGATACATACAACTCAGAATCTTACAGACAAGTTCATCAAGATGGTGACTATTGTAAAATTAGAGCTATGATTGGCTTTAGTTGAAATCCAGGAAGTTTAAGACCAGGGGTGAAGCACACTATAGTGTAAGACTATGAAGATGATATAAATCAAGTAGATCAGGCGGACATGCATCACGTGCTATCAGTCTTCAAGTGAGATTGTAGGATTGTGGAGCCTGCAACACCAAGAAGCAAAATTCCAACATCTCCAAAGAGGCGCTCCTATGCATGAGCATGTCTACGGGTGTAGCTACGCCATGCGGCGTAACTACACAACCAAGCATAACTACAATGGGCATTCACTTGATACAAGTTTTTCAAAACTATGAGGGTCTATTAATTACAATGACTATAGGTGTGATGATGTAGCGTGGTTTGCAAAACCGAGCATCCAGAATAATTACACCGGCCTTGATGTGGTTATGCCAAAACGGTTTGTTCTCTTCTTTTGATTTTAAGTCTTCGATTCGAGCGACGAATGTATCCCTTGAGCTTGTGGTGTTTCTCAATAAGGTTTCTTCGTGAAGGTCAATTTTCAAGAGAGTAATTTCGCTGGAGGATTTTTTCTTATGAAATTGAGAGAAAGATTTGGAGCGAAGTTCTATAAGTTCATGTGTTTGTCGAGAGTTGATCTGAGTGTATCTCTATATAATTTTGATCCATTATAGTAAAATTTTAATGTCGTGTGGCTCCATGGCTTTTTTTCGTTCTCGGGTTTTTTCACGTAACTCTTGGAGTGCTTTTCTTAGATTACTTTGTTGTGCTTCTGTTCAATTTCTTTTGTTTTGATATTCTTGAATCGGTGTTCTTATTTTCCGTGGTGTGACTTTGATTTTAATCCAATCAAAGTCTTCAGTGCATATTCCATCCCAACACCAATAAATTGCTAATAGCCTCATGAAGATCAAATCAAATACATTGAAATTTGAACTAAACAAGAATATTTTAGAATTTTAATTTTTTAGACATTAATTTCAATTTGTTGGACTATTTTAAAAGGCCATGCCATCATTGCATTTAATTTTTTAAAGATTCCAAGAGGAAGTTGGCGCGAGAGCGTAATAATGACCCAAGCAAAAGGGGAGGTGGGACAAGGGCACAATTCCTGCCTACAAACCATCCCATTTGGAGATTTTATTTAATGCCTACAAGGGCAAGCTTGTCTGTGAGGCCCCTATTTTACATTATTTGAAATATAATTAGGTTTCTTTTTTGCATTAGTACAACTATGTCGTCTAAAATCTATCATAGGATTTTGGTTTGGATTTGATACTATTTTGAGAAATTTTGAACTTGATGTGACCTATCCTTCTATAATAACTCATGTTGGAAGCTTGATTGAAAGTAGGTGGTGGATTCTCCTTGATGTTGTTTCCCGCTAATATTATCCCTAAAGACCCTTGTCAAACATTCTACACCAATAAGGAGCACTAAATGAATGTCATTTGATATCAGAGCTAAATTTTAATCAAAATTCCTAAACTTAATCAAAATTTTATACCTGCCACACCTTTACAAAATCAAAACCTAACCAAAGAGCAGAGCACACCACAAACTTTCCCACTTCCAACAAATACAAAATCCACCCTTATATTGGCCAAAACCTTAAGGGTCTGTCTGGTAATGATTTAGAGCAGGAATTAAGCTTACATTTACCCTAAATTTTGTCAGACGGTAATTTTAGACAAAATATAACNCACCCTTATATTGGCCAAAACCTTAAGGGTCTGTCTGGTAATGATTTAGAGCAGGAATTAAGCTTACATTTATCCTAAATTTTGTCAGACGGTCATTTTAGACAAAATATAAACTCATATTTGATAAATCTGGATTTCACAAATTTCGGTCTAAAATCCTTAATTTACTAAATCCTGTGGATCGGTGGATATAGTAAGTTTAGGAAAAACGCTCCACTTGAAAAAGAAGACGTGAAGTCACCTCACTGAATGGTTTCGGGAAGGATAAGAGCCAAATGAGGAGAAAGAATGGGAGTTTTGGGCCACTGTAAGCCGTGATCCCGTCATTGCATTCCCAGCTAGCTCCAATTGCGGTTGTATTGTAAGGGTGTAGTCACAAAGTGATGGTTTTAAACGAAACAGGGAGAGGGGAAGGGAAATGTGAGGGTTTTAAGGAAAGGGGATTAATGCAAGCGAGGATTTTATTTGTTTAATTTTATTTAAGTGAATTTCNAGGGTGTAGTCACAAAGTGATGGTTTTAAACGAAACAGGGAGAGGGGAAGGGAAATGTGAGGGTTTTAAGGAGAGGGGATTAATGCAAGCGAGGATTTTATTTGTTTAATTTTATTTAAGTGAATTTTGTAACTTAATTGCTTAATAATTAAAAACTAATTAAAATATTATCAGATTAATCATAAATAAAAAAATTATATTTATCATTCAATAGTGATTAATAAAAAATAAATATTAGCTCTTAGAGTGATGTATCATTATTCTCCCTCAAATTGTGTGTTATAACTTCATTGATAGCACGTATCGTTCCTCAGCAATATAGTCATAGAAGGCAATTTCTCTTTATTTTTTCTCAACAGTAGCAGTCGTACCCTTTAAGTTTTTGTCTTCTCATCACTCAACCTTCCAAATTCTCTTATTGATCATTCTACACCATCTAGAAACCCTATCTTAGTGTTAAAAGACTTATCAGATTTACATGCATTATTATCTTATCACCAAGTCAAAATTCCACATCTCTTGTTAACACCAGCAAAAAACTTGTATTATCACAATTAAAAGCCAACTTTTTATAAATATCTTCAGCTAAAATCAAGCACATTTTCTTCAAAAAATTGTGCAAATCCAATATGTCTAGATTTTATGGGAAGGTCAACAAAGAGCTATTGGCTTTCTAGGTTAATATCATGTAACAATCTCAAATGGATAGATGCATAGACATAACGAGAATGAGTTATACACAAACTAACATGTAGATAATATTGAAGCCCACCCAAATATATGAATCTCCCCAAGCGTACATTAACTACTTCAATTGGACAATCAACTTGTGGCGATAAGCAATTAAACATTTATGCTATGTTCTCATTTTCTTTTAATCAATTTTTTCGGGGACTAAAAAAAATCACTAAAATATTTAACAACACGATTGGAAATATTTATTTCAGGTAACCAAGTAATTTAGCTACATTAAAATAAAGATAAAAGTTAATTATAATGGGACAATAGTCTTATGACATAATATATAATGCATTATTTTTTAAAATTGATTTACCAATATCAAATTATATTCATGTTACTGCAATCTTGACCTTTGATTCAGCATTTACCACCCTCGTTGTTTTCAATTGAGCCCATCTTAGTCCATCTTGACCTCTGCATTTATTGTCTCCTCTCTTGTTGATCACCCCATCACTATCGTTGTCATATTTTAAGTTCAACTAGCCCGTTTCCTCCCTCACCCACACCACCTCCCTCCATTTCAGCCACACCATAGTTCTTCTCAAACACTTCAGATGAGAAAGTGGGAGAGAACAACTAAAATTTGAAGTACCTCGCATTTTTTTTTTTTTTCTGTTGCATTCTACAACATCCAACCCCTAGAAGAATCCCATTCAAATACTCCATGCACATCCTCATGATGATTCCTGGTTTGAGAGTTCATGCTCAAAGAATGATTGTTCATATAGTGTTATCCCCTTATTTTGTTAGCATTGAATTCATGTAAGGTTTACTAATGACTACCCTTAGTCAAAACTTTTTAGTGATAATCGACAAGTTTCTAATATTACATTTTTATTCGCTCTTCTAGCACTAATGTTGCCTCACACAAGGTGTAGATGTTCTTCAAAGAGATTGCTTGCCTACATGATTTTCCCGCTTCCATTGTGTCTCATAAGGATAAAAAGTCTGTTAGTTATTTCCAGAAAAAAGAAAATATTTAAACTATTTGAGACCCAGTTGAAAATTTTACCATCCCCGCAATCCCAAAAACATTGATGTACTTGAGATAAATGTTTCACTTCAAGAGGGCTAAGGTAGGCCCTCCCATGGTAAATAATCATAGAAGGTACTCTGAGCAGTTTTCAAAAACATTTTTTAATGTAAAAAGTACATATCATGAACTAGGTATCCATGCATGATTCACCCTCTCTGTATGTTGGGAACCTAAGCTCAAGCTTGAACTACCATTTGTGGCTTCAGAATCAGAATCAGACCCAAGTATATAAACTGAAATTGAAAAGGTAAATGTGATTCTTAAGTAAAATAAAACAAGATATTATCGATAAGTTTTAAGTCTCCGACTTGTGTAGGAGAGTCAAAATTACATGCATGAAAGACAATTGTAGACTACAAAACAACTAAGTATTTATCAACTTTGTTGAAAATGAGCCAATATCAACATGAACATATCATTTCCTCATTAGGGCCATACTAATTATGTCAAGCCCAAAAGTAGCTGCCAATGAACTGCGAGTTCGGTAAGCAACTCGATACGTTATCAACAAATTTTATCATTTAGCAAAAATTTTGAGACAATTAACTGGACTTCCAAAACAACACTTGACAAATTTTTGAGCTAGTTATAATTCTGGAGGAAATGATTATTATTTCGTCAATTTATCAACAATTTATCTGGAATAGCATTTGATTGGATCGTTGAAATTTCCAACAACTTAGTTAAGGCGTTTGATGAAATAGAAGAGCTCTTCATAAAAAGGTTTGATATAGCTCAACACCATATCACTGTCGGGGACATGATTATTGAGAAAGAAAAATCTAATGGTAGACTATATCCTAAGATGGAGAAACTTAAGTTGAAGTCTGAACATTACTTACAAGAGCAACATAGTATTGAGATTCTACTCAAAAATATTCACAGACCAGTTGTCCTCCCATTGAAAGGATTCACCATCAAGAATTTTGAAAAATTGTTGACTAAGACAATCAATTGACAAGAGAAAGCTAAGCAATTACTGTTTCTAAGTCGGGAAGCTAAGTAAAAATCTTATAAAACTTTTGAAAAGAGAACTATGAATGACTCTACTATTGATTAAGGGAAACAAGCAATGAAAATATAGCTTAAAAATTCTAGGCAACAACCGTAGCAATCAGCACAACAACAATACCAACTACAAATATAGTATCAGCCACAACAATATCCACAACGGCAGCAGTGGCAACAACCACAATAGCAATCCCAACTATAGATTACGAACAACAACATCAACCACCATCGCAACCCTATAGGTCCGATGGGAGAAGAATGTCTAGACAAGCATTCAAAGAATTTAAAAATCAGGTATATTCTTTCAAGGATAAAGCTATCAATAATATATTCAAGTATCTATCCATGAATCCAAATTTCAAAATTCATGAGCCCGTTAAACCTGAAGAAGTGTGAAGAGACAAGGATCCCAACTATTGTCTGTGCCGTAGGATGTTGGGTCATACTATAGAAGAATATTTCACCTTTAAATGTTGGTTGGAAAGGAATTATAAGGATGGGACTAAAGTTGACCCTAAGGAATATTTGAAGAAACTAAAACAAGGGACCATCAGTGTTGTCTTTTGTGAAGACATGAAACTGCTTAACCCCTATGCAGAAGAAGATGGTTGGAGCACTATCCTGGCCAAGAACTCCCGGAAGATCATCAACCAACTCCAAAAACTTTCCACATTGACTCTTGAAGAAACTCAAGACCTGCCAATCAAGATGCATTCGTAGTTCCCAGAGAGAAGAAAGAAGTTAAACCAGTAGTCAAGCCAGTAGAACCTGAAACAAAGACCAAAGAATAAATAGTAAGGGAACAATTACGATTGTGAAGAGAAATCCAGTTAGATTGGTTATTTTAGGCGAAGGTCCTAGGACTCTTACACCACTCTGTCTGTACGACTTTTTGTTCCTTGTGGAACTATCAAAGAAATGTGTTCGTCTCTTTCTGACAATTTTTAGTCGATTGACTCAAGTAATAACTTAAATAACAGCATAAATCCTAACAATCGCAGTGAAAATGATTCTCAAGTTATAAGTAAACTCAATGAAGATGCTTAAACTCAATGAAGATGCTTACCCAAGTGGTGATTTCTTTTTTGATAGTGATGCTTATATTTTTAATTTTCGAGGCATGCCTATCAAGATTAGGATAGAATCTTCCGACTCCAAAAGATCTCAAAAAGAAGATTTGAAAGTCATGGATCAATCGATAGGAGCCACGACAATTCCTATAAAAGACATTTTTGAAAATCAACCTTCAAAGTGGCGAGATACTTCCACCTCGCAAACCACCTCCAAAGAAAACTACACAAATCATTAGTCTTAATCAACCAACAGCACCCCCATAGGGAGACACACCTAAATTTAATTATGTGTTATTCCGTTTAAGAAGGTTGCCAGCTAAACTCAGTATTTGAGACGCTTTAGTATTCTCCAAAAAGATGAGGCAGTCACTAGTTAAAGTTTTACTAGATTTCTGAATCTGAATGGCCCAACTAGCACCTATTATATTAAATGGATAAATAAATTACTTCAATGAAGTTTCCAAATTAACTTTTGTTGATGATGACCTCCTGTTAGGGACAACCGATCATAATCGACCACTTTATACATCTTTAAATGTAGGATGGTTGTGATTGTCCAAAGTTCTTGTTGATCTAGGTGCATCGGTCAACATAATGAATTTTAGAACACTTGCTTACCTCGGCATTGATACATGCAACCCCTTATCTGATAAGATGTTATTACATAGATTCAATGAAAAATATGAGAGAACTAGGCTTCATAATCCTCTTACTCAAAATTAGGGATTTCCAAACCGAAGCGAAGTTTCATTACATTGATTCAAAGACCTCCTTCAATGCACTTCTGGGGAGATCCGGACTTCATGAACACCAAATGGTGCCTTCTTCCCTCCAATGTATCAAGTACTATAGAGACGGCATAGAATAATACATTAAGAGCGACCTACAACCATTCTCAGTCAATGAAGTTGCAATTTATGAAAACACGATGTACTACATATCAAAGCAAGCACTCTTATCTAGAGAGATACCCGCAACTAAAAACTTGGAAAATAAAAGAAAAGAAAAATGTCACAAAATAAAAGATTGAGAAAGAAATGATAACAAAAGAGAAAAAAAAAAGAAAAATGCCACAAGAAAATTATGAAAAAGAATTAGCAACAGAAGGAAGAGATGAAAAAGAAAAAAAAAACAAGAAGCGCCATCGGAAGATGAGAATGAATATCAAGTAGCTTTTCAGCAGTCCTATACCTCTCCAAATTTATGAAGATGTGATAGAGCCATAAAAAGTTGCGGAGTAATCTAGGATAAGAACCAAATTGACATTACAAGAGCTCTACTGCCAAACTTGAAGTATAGAATGCTCATAGTGCATATTGGCTTGGAGTCCAGCTTAGAAGATGAGTCATGAACTATAGGCTTGTATGTCACCCAGACGAAAGTAGAAGTACCGTGGAAGATTTCTATATATGATCATGCAGAAGAATGAACAGCTACTCCAAGCCACCACAAATTTGAGTCATCCATGTACGAGAAAATTAACTAGTATGTTCACACTTTAGTTCTAATCCCACTATCCTCAAATATTGTGGCTAAATTGAAATTTCAAATTTGCACCCCAATTGAGCATTATCAGGGTCAAAAGTTTTATAAATGGTTCTTATTTTCAGACCTTGAAAAAAATGTAGAACTTGATAATAAAATCTCAAATGAATTAATAAAACTTCTTTTAATTGGAGCTTGCCTTGTGTTACAAATTTAGCAAAGCAAGGTCCAATACTACACATATGGCCCAAATAAGAATATTATTAATTCAAAAATCTTTTAGATACTAAACACAAAGGAATCAAGTTAAGAGCTGGTGTAGGATTCACCACTATAGAACCAATAGACAATAAAGAATATTGCATGATCATCTTGACTACCATGAACTTGATAAAATCTTTTTAGAATCTAATCATTTTTATGACGATGTTTGTTCGAATGATCTCCCCAACGCCTCAATTTGAGAATGCACCTCCCGAACTAGAAGAATAAATTAAGTCGACTATTGAAAAATTAAAAGAAATAAATTTGAGAATTCATGACAACCCTGAGCCAACTTTTAAAATTCTCTTTCAAACGAATAAGAGATTAATGACCTTGTGAAGTTATTCATAGAATTTAAAGATTGTTTTGTTTGCTATGAAGATATGCTAGAAATATATCTCGAGGCGGCGATTCATAAATTGAAAATACAACCTGATGTCATACCAGTTAATCAAGCCCCTCAACAGATGAGAGTGGATATCAAACTAACAAGTAATCGTGGAAGTGAAGAAATTGATTGATGTTGGCTTTATCCGAGAAGCAAAGTATCCACTTAGTTGGTCAGTGCTGTACTAATTAAGAAAAAGAATGAACAAATTTGAGTGTGTATAGACTTTCAAGATCTCAACAAACAAATTGATAAACGACCACCACTCGCCGACTATTAACACCACCACCGACCGCCTCTTGTTTGCTGACGTCGATAAATACCACGATATAATGACGCACCCTGAAGATGGTGTAACAATGCACCCCAAATACAGTATAACGACGCACCCTAATACAGTGTGACGACATGCCCAGAAAATGGTGTAGCGATGCACCCCAAATATGATGTAGCGATGCACCCCAAAATGGTGTAACGTCACACCCCACATATGGTGTTGTGACACACTTCGAAGACGGTATAACGATGCACTCCGAAAATCATTTAATGACACAACTCGAAGACGATGCAATGACACATTCTAAATATGGTGTAAAGAAACACCACAAAGACGGTGTAACGATACACAATGAAGACAGTGTGATGAACACTGAAGATAGTGTAACAACGCACCATGAGTATAGTGTAACTCTCCGCAACCAACCTAATAAAAATATGATAACCTTCTCCAAAATTCTGAAGTTCTCTCCTCATAGCTCCCCACTATGACCTACGGTCTATATGGTTCATTGCAACTATGACATTGGTGGCCAACTAACATTGCTATAGCTCCCAACTCATTTTTAAATTGAAGTCATTGTCTCTCAATTTGTTTAACAAGCTTTGGCCG
>JXCR01107657.1:93997-129370 GCA_002079205.1 Phalaenopsis hybrid cultivar | reverse complement strand
TCAAATTCATCAAACTAAATCAATCCTAAAACCAATTCAACCAAATAAAACAATATAATACTTGGGCTGCCTCTCAAATAACACTTGGTTTTATGACTTCAACTTGATACAGTTAAATCATTTTTAACTTTTTTCTCTAGAATCAAATTGCCTTTTTAGTGGTTCCTGATCAATCTCCCAATATTCTTTTTATTTTGGAAACTTCTCTAAACCCATAAATTTTAGTCTCAATTTAAATTTTTTTTCAATACATGTATTCTTCTTTACTTTCTTATTCAAAATTTCATGTAACTTCATAATCTCAATTCTGCAACACTCGTTCAGATGATATGTTGGGCGTTGAATCAAATTATAAATCTTAAAGGTTATTTCTTGATTCAAAGCTTTTATAGTTAACTCCCCTTTTAATGAGTCAATATTTATTATTCCAACATCTTCGTCCATGTCCAAAACAATTAAATATGTAGGGATAATAAACTTACAATTTTCACTAGAATATCCTCTATCTCACCCTTAAGTGTACGTCAAAGTACGATTTGCGAGATGAAGAGTTACAATAATAGGCTGAATATAAGATTGAGACTGGCTCCTAAGTCACGTAAAACTCTTTAAGAAAATTTATCCACTATGGCACAAAGAATGGTAAAGCTTCATAGGTCCTTAAGCTTCAGAGAAAATTTTTTTTAAAGGATTTTACGACATTCTTCAGCTATGGCTACAGTTTCAAATTCTCCTAGCTTATGTTTCTTGCTTAAAATGTCTTTCATGAATTTAACATAGCTAATCATTTATTCTAAAAGCTTCAACAAATGAGATGTTAATGGTAAGCTTTTTGAACACCTCTACAAATCTTGAAAACTGTTGGTCTAACTTATATTTTTGTAGTATTTGAGAAAAATGTGGTGGTGGTCTCTATTGTTCCTTCCTAGGAGATGAGTCAGGTTTTCCTAAGTTTGTAGCTAGATTATCTTTAGTCTTTTTGGCTCAAGATCTTTCTTTTCAGAATTATTCTCGTTCTTAGTGATGTCTTCTAACTCCTTCCCACTTCTAAGTCTAATGGCTTTACATGGCTCTATATTTTGGTCTTATGGATTCACCTGTGTTGCTTGGTAACATCACTTGGGGTATCTGACTCAAAAGTTAGTTATTTTCCCTAATTGTGTTTTTATTTTTCTTTTGACTGAAGCATGACTTTGTATTTGATTCATCATATTTTTTGCCAATTCTTCCAAAGATAATTTTTTCCCTAAATTGGGGATTAGAAGTGAATCCAGGTGGGTAAGTTGGTGTTGGGTTGAAGCTATTTCCATGATTGCTTTAGCTTTCTAGGCGTTAGGTTGATTGGTATCTCGCAATTGATTTCCTACATCTTGATTGTTTTTCCCGTTGAAATTTGAGTGATTCTTCCAGCCTAGATTATAAATGTCGGAATATGGTTTGTTGATCATATTTCGTATGACATTTAAATTTTCTAAAGAAGTAATGCTAGGATCTCCTATTTGTCCAGAAGTAATCTCATCATTATGTGGGGATCCTTGCACTGAATTCAGTCTTATCCAAATTTCTAGATTTGACAGCTACTTATGAAGCTAAGATTTCCAAGCACTATTGTCATGCACACTAGTTACCTTTAAAGGGTTGACATTGTCCGAGGGCCATTGAAAATTATTCGTCACTCTTTCCTCGACTAATGAATATAACTCCCCAGATAGTTTGGCCATAACGAACCCCCACTTGCAACACCCATTATCAAAATATCTCACCAGCTCATTATAAAATGTTTGATTTATAGCCCGTCAGAAGTGCGGGCACTTTATAAGCAGTTATTTTAATTTCTCCCAATTTTCATAAATCGACGCTCCAATTGGATAAAGGATGTGATGTATTTCCTAAGTTTAATAATTTTGGATGGACAAAAATATTTGATCAGAAATTTTGGACTAAGTCATTTCAGGTGGTAATTGATTCTGGTGCAAAGAAGTGTAGCCACATTTTGATTTTATCCATAGTGATAAAGAAAACATTCTTAGTCTAACAATATCATTGCAAACTCCGTTATAACTGAAAGTGCACAATTCTAAGAAACTTGCTAAGTGAAAGTTAGAGTCTTCTTTGGGTGATCCTTTAAACTGATTGTTTTGAATCATTTGGATGATAACTGATTTGAGTCCAAAGAGTTGGGTTTTATGGCAGGATTATTGATACTTGAATGAAATTTTTCTACCGAATGATTTTCATAGTCCCTAAGTGGTCCAATCATGAAATTCGACCTATGAATGATATTCTCTTTTTGAGATAAGTTTGCTATTGTTACTAGATTTTTTTTTAGTTTTTAAAATTTTCTAATTTTTTTAAACAGTTCTTTCAAGTTCAGGGTTGTAAAGCACTAGTTTCAAAGTTCTAGTCCCACGCATATACACCTAGAACTAATTAGAGACCTGAAACTAACAGAATAATAAATCACAACAATCAAAATACTCAAAATATAAAGCTAAGCAGTTGTACATGCTGAAACCACAAATGCAAAATAGCACATAAATTCACAATCACAAAAATGCAATCAAACATGAACATTAGTAAAATAGCAAAAACAAGAAGCAAGAAATACAATTATTTTTTGATTTTCTAGCACAAAAAATAGCAAATAAATATGATAAAAATACGACACAACAAGTTTCAAATCTAAACTCTAGAAGTTCAACTATTTTTTTTTTATTAAAAAAATTAAAGTCGTTTCCTACCAATAATGCCATAAATGCTGTGAATTACTGACATTCACACAACTATACTTGTTAATTAAGTAATATACAAATTACGAGTCCGTGTATCGATCTCACAAAGAACAAGTTAACTTTCTAAAATAGAAAAAGTTCTAATGCACTGGTTCTAAATCTAGCCTAAAGTGTTCAAATTTTTTAGCATTTTAAAGTTCCTATTCCTAATGTTTGAAAAAACCAAAAACTTATGTGCGAAGTGGAAAGTTTTCTACCAATTGAATATGATTCTACCGAATTGAATCGTAGAAATCTAAGTTTTAACAATGTGATAAAATTATTGGTGACAATTAGGAATTGATCTCCTCTTTATCTCTTCTTGGGCGTCTAAAAAAGTTTGAAATTCAAACTCAAACTGTTTAGTTTCCTAAATCAAGTGATTTTGAGGGATTCTGTTGCGGTTTAATCACAACATCACCCCACAATAGTCAATGAAGAGCGTGAGGTTAAAACATCACCGCTACGTAATTTCAATTTAATCACAATATCAAAGCTAAACACAAGATTCCTAGATAACCAATTCAAAGGATAAAATGAAATCTAGTTGCTACTCATGCCTTAAAACAATAAAATAAATATTTCATTCATCAAAATGAAATAAATACAAGAGTTATAGAACTGATAGAGTACACCCTTTATGTTTCAATCGATCTTCCTTTCTTATTCGCAAGAGTAAAACCACATATAATGCAAATTAAAAGAGACATTTACGTCGCAACTTCTCTCACAAACTCTCACAAAACCATCATCTCGCTTTTATAGAATTTGGACTACTAGAAACACACGCACCGACGAGAGCGATTGCGAGCTCGAACTTCTACAATGTTTCAATTTATCCTTTTTGGCTCGGAACAACGCTAATCCCATGCATACAAGCACCTGGGCGCCTAGATCTAGATCCCAGGTGCATGTTTTTATGCTTCTCGACGCCCATAACTAGCACCTAGGAGCCCGTGCCATGGCTTCGTGCCCAGGTCTGGCGCCCAGATGCCTAGTCCATTGGTTTCGGGTGATTGTGCACTCAAGACTAGCGCGTAGGCACTAGTTCTGCCCTATTCAACGTATTTTGAGTCTGTTTGATTTCGTTTGCTTATTAAGTTGCCTAATCACTTGTAAACTATATATACAATCATAAATATCATGAAAATACATAATAACTGAAACAAATAAAATAACATCAAAATATTATGCACATTTCATACACATAAACATCCCTATCAGAAGTTATTGTGCTGGGAAATCCATCCAATCTCACTATTTCCTTAAAGAAAGCTTTGTGATATTAATTGCATCAAAGATCCTTTTGCAACTTACAAAATGAGCCATTTTACTAAATCGATCTGCTACAATCATAATTGAATCATCTCCTCGTTTCGTACGTGGAAGTTCTGATATAAAAATGCTAGTCTTCCCAGATAGTGTCAGGAATAGGTACATGTTTATATTGTCCGGTGATCTGGCCATGCCTCTAAATTATTGCAAATTTAGCATTTTTCCCGCAAATCTGACGTACATCTCTTCGTAATTTTGGCCAATAAAATCTATCTGGCAGTTGTTACGGTTTGTTCCCTTTCAGTGTGATCAGTCGAACCGCCATTATGGCACTCTTTTATAAATTGAAGATGAAGTGTAGTATCCGATATGCATAACTTATTACTCTTAAACAAATATCCCTGTTGAATTGGATACTCTCCAGATGTTAAATGATTAGTACAATTGATCTAGAAGTTACCGAAATTAGGATCACTAGCATAGAGTTCAAGCTTGCCAAACCATTTATACTAGTTTGCACCGAAAGTAGCACGCTTTCACGTCTAATCAAAGCATTGGCCACCTGCTGCTTGATGCTGCACTACAAACGTAAATCTTTGTAGAAATTTTACCCATTTTGATATGAATCTGTCTGACTGAGGTCTGAGGCTTTGCTATGACTAAAGGCATTGCAACGGTTGATGATTGCGAAAGAGTAGGAATTCTGGACGTAGTTGGTAGTGTTCCCAATGTGTTAAGGCTCTAATAACTTCATACATTTCCTACTCATTTCTAGATCATTTTTTTCTCGCGGGATTAAACTTTCATTAAAGAATTTGACAGGTCGACCCTCCCAAGTTAGTAAAACTCCTATGCCAATTGCGGATGCATCAGTTCTAATTGAAATGATTTTTTAATTTTGGAATGACCAAAATCGGGGCAGAACTGAGACAATCTTTTAACTGATTTTGCTGGTGTTTGTAGAAAATTTTTTGATTTCAAACAATCTGTAATTGATGCAACTATGGAATTAAAGTTCCAGATAAGGCAACGATAGTAGTTATTCAGACCATGGAAGCTATGGGCCTCTGAAATTGATGATCGGGTTGGCCAAATCTGAAATTTTTTTTTTAATAAAGCCCATGAAATGAACTTCAAATAGAGAGAAGTCACATTTGAGAAGGTTGATATACAGCTAATTCTCTTGTAGTGCGGTAACCATCTTGCTGAGTTGATGAAGGTGATCATCTACAGTGGCACTATATACTAAAATTTCATCAAAATGAATGACACAATTTATCAAAGAAGGGTTTGAATACCTCATTCATTAGTTGCGTAAAAGTACTTGGTGCATTGCAAAGTGTAAATGACATAACCTGTCATTCATGTAGTCTTTTTTGAGTATTGAAGGCTATTTTTCACTCATCTCCCAGCTTGATGTCAATTTGATGATAGCTATTACAAAGATCAAGTTTGGGGAAGATTGAAGCTTCTAATAATTTGTCCAACAAAACATTCAGTAAAGGGATAGGAAAACTAAACTTTATAGTATTTTTGTTAATTGCCCGAATGTCAATGCACATACATGAAGTACCATTTTTTTGGGAACTATTACGACAGGAACTGCACAGGGACTGAGACTGTGCCAGAGTAACTCTTTTTGCATCAGTTCATCTACAATTTCTTCTAAGACTTCCCTATGGTTTAATCAGTAATCTGGGTGGTTGGGTAAGTTGGAACCAGGTATAAAGTCAATTTGATGTTGCACTGCACGCATAGGAGGTAGTCCAAGTGGTAATTCTGGTGGGGCGGTATCACTGAACTGCTGCAATAATTGTTGATTTGTTACTGGAACGGTAGTGAAGTATGGGTTCAGTTCTAAAACAAGGAGACCTAAATCTAACTTTTATGTTTCCAGTGGATAATTATATAAGCAAAATTTTCTTCACATGGCTGCTTGCTTGGGAGGGAAGGCAGCAATCTTTTTTTCTTCCCTTTCCATTCAAGAGCAAGAAGCGACCATCATACCAAGCTCCCATATTGAATTGCCATGGTCTTTCCAAATATCAAGTGACACATCCATTTTCATAACATCACACATAGGGTGTAAACGAGCCAAGGTTAAGCGAGCCTAAGACTTATTTGCGTTCAGCTCGTTCAATTTTTTTTCTTTTTTTCTTTTTTATTCTTGTTCGCTCGTGTTCGAAGTGGCTCTTGAATAATCCGTTTGCATTCAGATCAAATTTCACCTCATATTTCGGCTCAAATTAAAATTTCAAAAAATAACTTTTTATTTCAAATAAAATACATCTCTACTTTACAAAAATCATAAATGCATGATTGCTTGAAGTTGAAAACTTAAAATTTTCTCTCTTTTGTTTGTACATATGTACTGGAATAGTAATGGAATTCCTTTCAATATCTCGATGTGGGACTAATATAAATGAAGAGAAGACGGTTGAGAAGTGGGCCAAGCGTCAGACTGGCCAAAATTTTAGAGACATTTACATACATATCACCAAATTCCTTTGATTGAATAAATGTTTAAAACATTGAAACTTGCCAATATTTATCCCACTCAGCGGGGTCAGCTACATGAATCCTTTTTCTCCATCGTGTCCTATTGATTGTTATATTTTTATTTAGTTCTAATAAATTAAGTTCATTTTTTATACAATATGCGCAAGTTTATTTAGGTCAACCTCTACCTTTTTTAACATAAGTCGAATCTAAAACATTTATTTTCCTAACAAGATCACAGTTGGTTGACGTTTAATGTGACCAAACTATCTAAGATGACTCTCTAATTTTGTTTGCCATTGGAGCAACACTAACCCTTTTACCCATATATTTGTTTTGCATTTTGTCTGTAAAACCACTTATCCAACTAGGCATTCTCATTTAATCAACCCTTAACTTAGTTTTATGCTTCTCTTTTATAGGGCAACACTCTACAACATAAAGCATTGCAGGTCTCACCACCATCCTACAAAATTTTCATTTAAGTCTAAGTATTACTTTTCTATCACACAATCGGCCCGATGCATCCCTCCACTTCAAGCATCCAATTTGTATTCTACTATAACATCTCTATCTATATCACTATCGCTTTGAATAATAGACCCGAAATGTCTAAAATGTCCACTCCTTTTAATGATTTGATCACCCATTTTTACAACTCTGCTACTAGATCTACTAATACTAAAATTACATTCCATATATTCACTTTTAGATCTACTTAAGCGAAGGCCTTTAGACTCTAATGTTGACCTCCATAATTCAAGTTTTTCTCAAACTCTTTCTTGGGTCTTTTCCACAAGAAGGATATCATCAGCGAAAAACTGACACTAAGGTACTTCCTGCTATAAATGTCTAATAAGAGTATCCGTAACTAAAGCAAAAAAATATGAGCTTAAAGCCAATCCCTGATGTAATCAAATTGAAATAGGAAAATTCTTGGTCAATCCTTCTGTTTGAACACAAGTAACTACTCTAGTATACATGTCTTTAATGACTTGAATATAAGTCATATCAACACTTTTCTTTTCTACAACTCTCCAAAATTACCTCTTGGAACCTTATCATAAGTTTTTTTTCTAAATCGACGAAAATCATATGTAGATCCTCCTTACTCTCTCTATACTTCTCCATGAAACCTCTTATTAAATGTATAACTTTCATGGTAGACTTGCCCGACATAATTCATATTAATTTTGAGATATTTTTTGTATCACATCTTAACCTATGTTCAATTACTACTCTCTTCCATAACTTTAATGTACGACACATTAACTTAGTTCCTTTATAATTTACACTCTTGTGCATCCCCTTTATTTTTAAAAATAGAGACTAAAATATTCTTTCTCCACTCCCCGGGTATCTTTTTAGTTTTAAAAATAATATTAAAGGTTTAGTAACCAAGAAATTCCCAAATCTTCTAAATATTTCCACACTTTCATTAGGAAATCATTGGGTCATACTGATTTTCAATCCTTCTTTTTTAAAAATCCTCAACTTTTTTACTAATACAACACTAAAAGTAAAAATTTATTATTACTAACGATGTTAAGATCATTAATATTGATCATATTTTCAAAATTTTCATTGAAAATTTTATCAAAATATTTTATTCATCTATGTAGAATATCCTCATCTAAGAAAAATAATTTTTGATTTTCAGCTTTAATGTACATTACTTGAATTAAATTTTTTTCTTATCTCTTTGTTTGACTATATATATATTATCCACTTTAGTATCTAATTTATTATAAAGATCATTAAAAACAAAATTCTTAGAATCATAAATTATTCTACTAGACTCTTGAAGGGCCACCTTATATTTTTCTCAATTATCTAAACTTTTACATTTAAACTAATTTTTATAGCAAAACTTCTTATATTTTATCTTTTTTTGCGCATTGTTATTCTATCGCCTACCTTTTATATTTGTTTAAATTTTTTCTTGTTATTCTCCAAGTACATCTTTTGGCAATATTTTAATAGTGTTTGTTACTTTATCCCACGTGACATTAATTTTTTCATGAACATTCCAAAACTTAAGATTTTGAAATTTACTCATATAAATAGTTTTATTTATTTTTTAAAGTGCCCTTATATAATTCTATGTAAATATTTCATTGTATTTTTTATCTTTTAACCCTTCATGTTAAAATTCAAAACTAATAATTTATGTTGAATACTTAAATTTTCACTTAAAATGATCTATAATATTTATAATCTTGAGGATCTCATTTTCTCTTAAGAGAATAATCAATTTGTGCTTTATTCGATTCATTTTTATAAGTGATAATATGCTCATTTATTTTCTTTAATAAAATATTAATAATAACATATCATAAGCTAAAGCAAAATCCAACCTGACTACCAGTTTTATTAATCACTCCAAAGCCGCAGCCACCATGAATATTTCTAAAATCTTCTACCGCTACCAATATATTCATCTAATCACCTTCAATAAAAATTCTTTATTCAAGATGTATCATTCGTATTTATTCTTTTAGGTAATTCCATTTTTTTTTTTGAACATGTATCTCAACTTACTTGAGGATTGTAAACACTTATATCATTAAGAATCTTAGTATCAAAAATATTCTTTAGGGCTATAATTTTATCTCCAATTTATTAATTTTTACAACATTATCATTCAAAGTCTTATTTATAATTACACCTACATCCTATTACAGCTCTTACTTGAAAATTGAAGTTTAAAACCTAAGCTATCTATCTTCTTAGTCATTTCTCCAACAATTTAGTTTCTTAAATGCATAAGATATTTATTTTTATATGAACAATAACATCTACTAATTTCATTAATTTACGAGTGAGAGTATCTACATTCTAAGATCCTATTATGATATTTGTTTTATGGACTAACATCTTTGCACACATCCGTCCATAATGTGAGAACCTTTGCTTATTTGACACTAAACTCGACCGCCTGTATAGTGGCGCTTGCTCACTTTTCACTGTATTCAAGTCATATAGTGCGTCACTTCTAGAGGACACTAGCATTTACACAATGGTTAGAAGGATTTATGCATGATTTTTCGACAAAAAATTTACGCTGGTTGTTGATTTCTTATCACAATTCTGCACTTTTCGCATCTGGAGCTTGAGACCCATTAATGATAGTGTTTATATATATTTATACATGCATATACAATTTTTTAAGTTTTTAATGAAGAATTTATTAGAGACATTTACACACATATCACCCAATTCTTATTTATTTACATATCTAACCTCTAAATTTTCTTTTTTACATTTTTATAAATAAAATCTTGATATCTTTATTTTAATTTTTATATATTATTTGTTTATTATTTTTAATTCGAGCTAAAATGAATCGACCAAGATTAAAAAAAAAGTTTGTTCCTGTTTGACTCGTTTATAAATTGAGCTAAAAAATGTTGATCGTATTCTGCTTGTTCGCTTAACGAACAAATCGAACACGAACCACTTAACGAGCTCAACACGTGCTACCTAGCGAATTGAATATGTGTTGTTTGCGTGTAACGCGCTTATTTGACAACCGTAATCACATGCAACATCAAAAAAAATAAATTGAAAAACTTATAGAGAATGAAACTTTGCACAATTTAGTGACCAATATGTCAATTCCTTTCTAGATCCAACTGATTTTAAGTTTTAGGGTACTTATATTATTTAGTTGTAGGGCCTTTACTACATTATGAGAATAACATTTTTGGTACAACTACTATCAATGGTGAACTCACAAACCTTCCCCCCCACTTATGCATCTGGTTCGAAAATTGCATGTCATTGGGACGATAGTGGTTGTCTAGGAGTTAGAATTGTCTTCTTTAACACAAGTGATAAATTCACCATCATCACCTGGAACATTCTTAAATTCTTCTGAAATTACAGGAAAATCCATCCAAATTTTCAGATTCAGATTAACCTTCCGCTTAACTGCAGCTGTTGGCAATTTGGACACTCGTTAGACCGATGTCCCGGTTGGGAACATCTGAAATGTTTTGAGGGGCGGCCTTGCTTGTTATAAATGTTCTCACCGTTAAAACCCAGCTTTGTGTTTGCCCTTAAGTGAATTGGCTGCTGTGCTGTTATGAATGTATTGGGATTGAAGGTGACTCATCTTGTTAGGCATAGTGACTTTTTTAGCTGTGTATACACTCAGTTCTATCACAGATTTTTTGGAGGATGCTCTCTGTTGAGTCGGAGTTATGGTTTTAAGGCATAGTTTACAGCCTGCGACAGGGATCAACCTGCATTCATCTATATAGCTTATCTTGCGTAAATTTATTCAGTCCCCCAATGTAACGTACTATAATTTTCGGATTAGATTCATGATATGATCTAAGCCGATTTTTTCATAGAAATTAAGACGAAATGAATATTTTATTGTAAAAACATCAAATAACACACTCAAATACATAAAAGATAAGCACTTACAATTCTAGAGGTAGGCGATCTCTCCTAAATTCTATAACTTGAGAGGTAAAAAATCTCTCCCAAATTCTAACCCTAAGATTCACAACCACGGTCTTAGGCATCACCCTAACCCTAAATATATTAACCCTACTTATATTAAACAATAATAAATGATGAAAGACTAAATTACCCTTTGTCACACAAAAGACAAAATTACCCGAATCAACATAACAATACTTCTCTCACAAAAAGATACATTGCTCTCAATGTGGGAAAAAAAATGAAACTATTGTTGGATCAAGTAGTGTGGCTCCTGCTTATGACTAACTTGAGTCTAGTTCTCGCCATCAGCACTGGTACACTCATCATGAATTTCTTTAACTTTACTGAAGTTTGGGTTGTCACTTTCTTCTATTGAAAGTTATCATTCTTCAATTTCCTCGTCCACGACCACAATAAAATTACCACCCATCACGAACTTTCGGTAGTATCCTGCAAGTCTCATAAATTTTCTCAACCTCTTCTAGGTTTTAACCTATGACCCCATCAACATAGCCACAATCTTCAATAAATCTGCTCACACCAAGGTTGTACACAAGTTAAGGTCACCTCGAAGCACCACCTGCCTCCCATCCACCCTAATCTCAAAAGTCGAGGATTTCCAGTCCACCCTCGTCTGTTCGATCGCTACTTCATACTTAGAATCACATCGATACTTTCCAAGCCCAGGAAGAAAGTTCTCCACCACCTGTATAGTGTCAACACCAATCCCCTGTAAATATTCCTACTTTTCTCCACATTCTCTGTCCCAATCATGCCCCCAAAACTTCACGTATCTACCAACTTCAAACCCAACTGGTCCACGAATTGATTTGAGATGAAGTTATGAGTGGCCCCACTATCCACCAACACCACTACCGGTTGCTTCCCGTTTTGTCCCCTCACCTCCATGTTGTGATTTGGAGTAAATCTCACCGCTAATTTGAGGGACACCTCCGTTACATCCAAGTGTAAGCACTCCTCTTTCTCTACCACTTCTTCCTTTGACTCCTCACTTCTGTCTTCCCCTCACAAACTGAAAGGAACTAGAGCGTGTGATTCTTGCACCGATGGTCTAGGGCATACTTCTATCAAAAATATAAACCCTTTGCTCTCTTGTAATGCACTTCTGCCTTTATCAGGCGCTTGAAGTTGCCCCCGAGATAGGTGCTTACATCCAAGTGTAAGCACTCCTCTTTCTCTATCACTTCTTCCTTTGACTCCTCACTTATGTCTTCCCCTCACAAACTGAAAGGAACTAGAGCGTGTGATTCTTGCACCGATGGTCTAGGGCATACTTCTATCAGAAATATAAACCCTTTGCTCTCTTGTAATGCACTTCTGCCTCTATCAGGCGCTTGAAGTTGCCCCCGTGATAGGTTCTTGTATTCCTCTCCTTCGGAAATGACACATTATGGGTTCTCAGTGTCATGGTCGTCGAGACACTCTTGTGGAATCTTACCGTGGTGCTGATTTTGTTGGTCTTCTTCATCTGAATCTTGTTTTCCACTATTTGGGTGAGCTCCATCTTCTCTCTCACTCCCCGTGGTCCAATACTTGGAGTTTTACCTGTATGTCAGGCTTTCGGCCCTTCATGAAGTTCTCCTCCAATCTTGCTTCAAAAATCCTTCTCAATCATCCCTATAATAGCTCGAATCTCTCCCTATATTCCATGATAGTAACCTCCTGAGTCGGCATAGAATTGTTCATGTAGGTCTCTTTCCAGAATTGCTCTGAAACGTTCTAACAAGTAGTTCTTAAATTTATCCCAAGAACGGATCAAGTATCTAGCCTACCTCCATCGAAACTTTGTTAGAGTTTTCCCATCCAAACACAACCTTGCCTCCATGAGCTTCTCCTCTCTATTTAGCCCATTCACTGCAATTATATCGCTCCACCTACTACACCCACTCATGGGCTTCTTTTCCCTCAAAGATCAATATCTTCAACTTTCTAACCTTAGCATTTTCAACCTGACTTCCTCTCCCTCTAGTGTTTTCCCCCATATATTTAGGGTGAGACTCTCTCCTCGATCATAATCATACCCCATCTAGGCTTCTCTCCTTTCTTCTTTGTGCTCTTCCCAACCTCTTGCATAACCACTATTTTATGTTTCAACCTAATCTCATCCATGTGAGATATCTAATCCACCCCTGTTGGAGTCCTAAGGGGAGTTCTTGATGGCGGATGTTTTTTTCATGATGTTTCTCATGTTTGATCTCTTTCCCTTTTGATTTGGCTAGAGATTCTTCGGTTAACCCTTTGTTAGGGTTTGTAAGTTAAGCTGTCGGCGGGTTTTGAATTATATCTCATTAAATTTTCTTATCATCTCTTCCAAATTTTCAAATTGGTTGTCAATGGAGGGAAATCTTTGCTCTATCTCAAATTTAAGTATCGCCACCTCTTCTTCCAATCTCTCCTCAAAAGCATTAACTTTCCGTGTTGCCATTTTCTGAACGAGAAACTCATGTACGCTGAAATCTCATCCATGACTTCCTAAGTATCTCAATTCGCGACTGTA
Source organism: Phalaenopsis hybrid cultivar (assembly GCA_002079205.1). NCBI lineage: Eukaryota > Viridiplantae > Streptophyta > Magnoliopsida > Asparagales > Orchidaceae > Phalaenopsis > Phalaenopsis hybrid cultivar. The sequence continues at coordinate 115,852 of JXCR01107657.1, read as the reverse complement.
TCACACGATTAGGTCACAGTACACCGCGATCCCACGAGGGCCTTTATGTCGTGTTCCCATCAATGCTTCCTATGGTCACGATTGTATCATGGGATTCTGTGTCGAAGGTTTGTACACTGCGTTCCCTTTCTGTCTTCCCAACTAGCTCAAATCGCGACTGTATTGGATGAAGTACGTGATTTCGTCGTCGTGATTTAGGGAGTTTGCATGTGAGAGGCTTCCTAGCTAGCTCTTATTGCAACTGTATCACAAGGTATGAGATAAAGTTTACGAATTTCGAGTATGTTACGATCCCGCCAGGTCTCAGCTAGCAATCTAATCGTGATGTATCACAAAGGAGGTGTCGCGAACCCTTTGTTGGCTTCCACGGGGTGATTTGATCCCACCATCACTTTCACACGAATCTCGACTGTATCGTGAGGTCAGGTCTTGAAGGCCACCAATCCTGTCGTTGGCTTCTAGCTTTGATTTCATTTTGTCGCAAGTTCGGTCTGAAAATGACACTTGTGATAAGATTCTATATTTGCTTATGAGCTAGCTTGAATCGTGAGTATTGTTGTTGTTGCGATGAGATCTAGATATATTCCAGATGTTGTGGTATATATATATATATATAAATCAAATAGGAGAACGATCGACGAAGCGATAAATAGAACAATAAAAATTCACACCTAAAAACAGTAACACTACAGCGGAACACACAGATTTACGTGGTTCGACAAATTGATTACATCAACGGAGTTGCAGAGGATTTTACTACTTGAAGAATTTACATAAATCGATCACCTCGACTTACAAGAGAAATCTCTCACTCTTACTTCGTTGCTCTCTCTTCTTCTCTCTCTTTTCATCTCTCTTTACACACTGAGATACACAGAAGAAACTCTACACCGAGATACATCTAAGAAGACAAACTTACAAGAGAAATAAACCCAATTTCTCTTCTACCACAAGCCACCAGGAAGCCAATGGAGAATAATCTTCTTCTCTTCTTTCTTCCTTCACTGCAAGGAACTACTTCTTACTCTTTCCTTCTTCTATCTCGAGGAAACCTTACTTTATCCCAAGGAAAACCGAAGAAGAACACCGTGAATTCTTTTTTAACCCAAGGAGAGCCACCTCGCAATGCCTTTTATCACGAGAGAGGAGGCGGGGTTGGCGACGTTTCGCGAAATGGAGGTAGGAGCGGCAGTTTTCGCGGAGCCGCAAGGTTACAGTCGTGACCTTTCGCGATCAGGGGCGGGAACGGAAGCGGGAGCGGGATCGGGAAAAATCGGGCTCTAGCACAACAAGTATCGCAAGGTTCGAAGCATCAATAGGACTATTTCATCACGATGATAAGCTTTGCAGTGGCCGAATGCTCGAACATCATTTGATATGAACTGAATGAAATGAACACTTTATTGCAATAAGATCAATCAATACACTTAAATACATTAAAGATAAGCACCTATAGTTCGAGAGGCAAGCGATCAGTCATTCTACATTTCAAGAGTTAGAAATCTCTCCCAAACTCTAACCATAAGATTCAGGATCAAAATCTCATGAATTTTCATAATCCTAAACATTTAGCCCTATTTATACTAAACAATAATAAATAACAAAAACGCTAAATTGCCCTTAAACTCCCAAAAGATAAAATTACTCTTATGGACCGGCGTAACAATTCATTGAGATTTTTCTGTGTGCTGAGGTCCTTTTAACTTGCAAGCTGCATACTGAAATTTCTTTATAGGATGAACATCAGTATAGTCGTTGGAGGCGTCTGCTTGTTCCCAATTCAGATAATCTTCTATTTGTAAGTGATCATCGGAATAGGGAATGCCAATCTTCAGCTTGCAATTAACATTACTCTTTAGATAGTTGGACAACCGCATGGCCATTTGATGAGAACATTTTATTCTTCTGAGTCAAAATAAGGAAGTAGTCTGTTGACAAGGTCTTTACTTGTCGGACTCATGGTGCTAAGATCGTGTAGCTGGGTCGATCCGTTAGGATTGCTTCCAGCCTTGATTCACCGTGGTGATATCACTTGTCACTGGTGCGGGTGCCACGACCGCCAGTATGTTAATCGGCCTTTCCATTGCCCCAAAGGATGCGAAGTTCATGTCTTACCTTCCTACCAAAGAGATGATACTCATCATCGAAACTGTCAATTCTTTGTTCCGAAGATTAGCGAGCTTCACTCGAGCTGTCCCAGTTATGTTTGTCATCATGAGCTGGCCGGTTAATGTTGTCTGTCATTCCTTGATTGTAGGCTTTGATACCAATTATGATGAAGCCTGTAGCTACAACTCAAGGACAAAGACACCAAAAAACTAGAGAGGAAATTTTCTTTAGATAGAAAGGAGCTGAGCATTCAGAATATCAAATAACCAATGGTCTCTTCCACTAAAGCTGGGTTATGCATATACCCACTAATTCTAGCCAACTGTGGCAGCATGCCATGTGCCAAGTGTGGGGTGTCAAAGTAAAACTATATTAGAGTAGAATACTATAAGTCCCCTTTGGTATGGGGTTCGATTTTCCCCTGGTGGAGGGCGTGGTACTCGAATTGTTAGGTGCATTGGGGATGGCTGAAGCTCGTATAATAGCCTCAGACCATTCCTTATATATATATATTGAGAAAGCTCAAAGGCTAATATATTAAATAGAAAGTAAGATATAGATAGATTGTGTGGGAGGGTCCAAACGTGACACCCTGCTTACACGATAACCACCACATCAAATGGTTCCAAAAAGAGAAAATACAGAAAAATACATGAGAGACCTAAGAACAAAAACCAAAAATGTCAAAATACGAAGTATTAGGTAGCTGGAGAGCGACTCAAGTTTGCCTTGCCTCTGCTTTTAGTTATAGGGAAAGAGTCAGCTAATAAATTGGTAAGATGAGTGTCATTGTCAGTAGTAACCAATGTATCATCCAATAAATTCCCGAGCTCGAGGCGGCCTCCATTATTCTTCTTCCACCTGTCATTCCTCATCCGAAGATTGACTCACCTGATCAGTGGATTGGTCTAAAGTGTGTCAGACATGTGTAGGTTTTTGAACATTAGAATCAACTACTTGTTATACCAGCTGATCTTTTATCGGATTGAAGGTGTACTCTCGTGTATCTTGGCATTGAAGTGAGTCTTCTTCAATAACAGTGAGTGGTATAAGCACATTTAAATATGTACCTATAGTATGGTGTTCTTCATCTGGGACTGTGGTATTAGAAATAGGATCGGGTTACACCTTCTTAGCAGGGATGATAGGTGACTAATCTCTAGCAAAATTTGGTCTTAGATGAGGATGCAAGCGATAACAAATAGTAGATTTGTGACCAAACATAAACATACNATCTCGAACACCTCACCCAAACCAGCTCACTAACAACAACTATCACATTTAGAAGGCACAAATACTAAAAAACATTGAGGCAAATGGGTTCTCTGGTTTGTTGGAAGGAAGCTGCATCTGCTCACCCCAGTTTCAAGGTGTCAGTGATAAAACTATGGAGAATCTGCAATTCCATTAATGGAAGTTACTTGCTCAAAATCTCACAACACTTCTCTACTCTATCATTAGTCTTGCAGTGCTCACCTATATTCTACATTTATAGTCTACCATAGCTGTATGGAGCACTTTGGAGAGGGGATTATAGCCTACAAATTGCTCACGGATCAAACAACTGAAAAAAAAGAATTTCATCACTTCACTATGAAGTATAATACAATGCAGTAATACATTTCCATCATTTGAAACCTAATAGATTTGATTCATGCTATCAAATCTCCCCTAGAAAACAAGGATGTTATTTTCTACATCCTAAATGGTCTTTCACAAACCTATAATATACATACCATGCTACAATCCATAGCACTTGAGGATCTCTATTCGTTACCATTCAGTGAGGAAGTCAATCTCCAAATTGAAAATGGAAAACACACGACATGCATACAAACTCAAATGACACTCATAGCCTCTAGAGGAAGAGCTCAATTCCAAGGAAAAGGTAGAGGTCTAAGCTACTGTAATACCCAAATGGAGGGTATACAAATAGATCCTAGGGAGATAAATCATCCAGCCATTCCATTGTATATCAAACCTGCAACAACCTGGACAGTCTGCATCCATATGTTGCAACGCACAAAACTTGAATATCAACGCACCACCTCTTCTCAAGATCTCATAGCAACATCCAAATGTGGATCTTAGACTCTGGGGAAAGGCACAGTTTACTTCATATGTCAATCAATTACAAACCACAACTTCTCACTATGGTGTCAAACAACTCACAGTGGGCAAGCGGCTCCAATTCAACATAAGGATGATGATATCTTCCCTACACCTATTTGTAAGCTCAAACTTTCTCAAATTAATCATGCACCCCNTGAGAAGACTTAAGTGAGTTCTAAGCTTTTAAAGATTCTCAAGCTTCACCTATGTCATACCATCATCTTCGGGTTGCCATTATGATCGAACCACATTTGTCTGTCAACTGTCATCACCAGACCGCTGTAAGATAACACCTATCGCTTGAATATTACCACTAGACCATCATCACCCCTAGAAAATCGTCGTTATCATCAAACCACTATTGCCCTGCCACTGCTGTTATCGTTATTATCATCAGACCATCGTCACCTGACAGCCGCCAAATTTGCCTCAAGGCCGGACCACCACCAACTTGATCATTAAACAACCACTGTCGTTATCGAACCACCATTGCCTATCCTCCTCCATCGCCACCACCAGCGTTACTGTAGGATTACTATCACCTAACCTTAACAGCACAATCACCCAACAAGTATAATTATCGAATCATCATTTCTCGACCAACGTGCCATGGCTAAAACACTACCATCATTGCCATTGTTGACATCATCAGATTACCATGACTCGGAGGCCTCCATCATTGCCATTATTACCTTCGTCAGACCACATTTCTATATTATTTTTGTACTGTTTGGGTTCATTTTATGTTTTTTCATGGAATTTATGATTATATATGCAATTTACAGGTGATTAGACAACATGGTGAGCAAAGGATATCAAACACACTCACAACTGGTTAAACTAGGTTGAATCGACACCTAGACACTAGTCCTAGGCGCCCAAACGTTCGATCTAGTGGACCAGGCTCTTAGGCGCCAACCCAGGGAGACTAGGTGCTCGAAACTAGAGCCATCAATAAGTAGGCACTAATTTTGCGTGTCTAGGCACCCATAAGTAGAGAAACATTCGTTGGATATGGTTGCCCAACCACCCATAGGTTATGTGCAGAAATTCAATTTAGAGGCATTACTTTAAAAGAGCTAAATTGAGCATAATATGAAGTACCAGAAGGCCAAAGAGGATTGAAGACCATTGAAAGGAAGAAACAAGCCACAACCAAGAGCATCAATAGAGAATACTAGGGAGTTGTCGGAGCACTTCGAAGGAGGAATTTGTATGAGTGTTGTGAGTGAGAAAGAGTGTTGTCGTGAGCAAGGTCAAATGTGGGTGAGTGAGATTGAGCGCATTCTGTACTTAGTGAGCGAAATCATNTTTGTATGAGTGTTGTGAGTGAGAGAGAGTGTTGTCGTGAGCAAGGTCAAATGTGGGTGAGTGAGATTGAGCGCATTGTGTACTTAGTGAGGGAACTCAATGTGTATTCTTTGTATACTCTTTTAATTCAGTCAAGTAACTTGGTAAAACTATTCTAACTTATATTTTCTTTGGTTTTGAAATAAATTTCTTGTTGAGTTTTTTTTTTAAATGAATAGTAGCAAAATTTCTCACTCCCTTGAGTTGATAACTGACACAACTTAAAATTACCTACTTTTATATGTACATTTTATGCTCATTTTTAAGGATATTGCACTTTAATGAAAGGTATTTTGTGTGGNTGAGTTGATAACTGACACAACTTAAAATTACCTACTTTTATATGTACATTTTATGCTCATTTTTAAGGATATGGCACTTTAATGAAAGATATTTTGTGTGATTTTAATTCCAGGTACAAGAAATGTAGTTTAAGAGAAAATGAGCAAAATGGAACAAAATAAGGTCAAATGGAGCTAAGGAACAAAAATTGATATGGCATCTAGGTGTCAGGATCGAGTGCCTAGGTGACAGGTAATTAATATTAGTTTTTAGAAGACTGACTTCTAGGCGCCAANAGTTTAAGAGAAAATGAGCAAAATGGAACAAAATAAGGTCAAATGGAGCTAAGGAACAAAAATTGATATGGCGTCTAGGTGTCAGGATCGAGCGCCTAGGCGACAGGTAATTAATATTAGTTTTTAGAAGGCTGACTTCTAGACGCCACAATTAGGCGCCAGAAACGGTTTTTTCCCTTTGTGCATTGAATTTAGACAAATTTTTAAGAGATGCTTGAAGTGACCCTTGGTGATTTTTAGAGCTTTATTTAAAAAGACTTTTGGCTGGTCGATGGGGGGATGGAAAAGAGGACTTTTGGTGAGTGTCTTGAGTTTTAGTGTGTGGTGTGTGGGTGTGTGAGTTNTTTTTAAGAGATGCTTGAAGTGACCCTTGGTGATTTTTAGAGCTTTATTTAAAAAGACTTTTGGCTGGTCGAAGGGGGGATGGAAAAGAGGACTTTTGGTGAGTGTCTTGAGTTTTAGTGCGTGGTGTGTGGGTGTGTGAGTTAGAGTCTTTTTTAGAGTATATTCTTGTGTGTTTATTGGAGAAATAAGGTTGCAAAGGAACTGTAAAGGATTTGCTTGGAGATAAGTTTAAGATAAGTACCTTGTATTTGTGTTTAAGTTTTGTTTTATTGTGAAAACTTGGAGTTTTATATAAATCATGTTTTGCTGTATTATCCCCATGAATTCTGAATAGTTTTCCTTTCCTTTCTCCTTGCAATAAGAAGTAATCATGCGTAGGAATATAATTGTTTAACATTTCTCTTATTGCATACTTGTGATATTTCATTACTTCGTTCTTCATTTACATCTTCAATCTGACCAATTGAAATACTAAAATTTGTTGTGAATCCATAATGACCCGGGAGGGCTATGCGTTCCTCAACTAGTAAGAATCACATTAATTCAATGGGTGAGAAGTAAATCCATGGGTTAGTGCCTATAGATAAGGGGATAAGTTTTGATGAGCGTAGAATTAATGTTTCTAGGGTGACAGGCTATATTCTTGCCAATCTGATCTAGAGTTTGGAACCTTAGGGCCGGTTAGTCCTATAGAGAGGGCACAATGGGTAATTTGGAAGTGAGAGGCCAGAACCTACCCAACATAACCTGAGAGAATTTAAAACCTTACTTTAGATTAGTCAATGTTCTTTATGCGCTCGGGAGTAGGTAACGAAATGCCACCACCATACCATCATTGCTCAATCGTTGCTTTCACCATTCCACCATCTTCCAACTGCCTTTGCCAATGTCAATTGCTAAATTATCATCTCCCAACTGTCATCGCTATCACTAAAATACTGTCACCATCACTATTATTGCTGAATTTATCTTATCGTTGTCTATATATTATTGTCACTTGACCATCACCACTATTATTATCATTTTTTTTTGCCACCACCATTATTGTGATACACCATCATTGTTAAACCAACATTGTCAAATTATTGCCACTTTTGGACTACCATTTCCAAGCTAACGCAAAAACCATGATCATCATTGCCATCATAGTTGCCTAGCTACTATTTTTGTTGAATCATTATCCCCTAATTGACACCTCCATTGCAGTCAGACCACCATCATCGTCTCCAAACCACCTCCAACATTGTCAGAACTATTTTGACATGCTCTAACAATGCTATACTTACAAATTTTGATTTAAAGCAAAGAGAAAAATAGACAATAGTGACTTGTGAATTTAAACTTAATTGAACTAAACAGTACTCCAGATTTACAACATCTGGATTTGATAAATGCCATTGAATGAACGAAAATATCACTGAAAGCAAACAAAATTTTATTGAATATCAATCTATGGGTAATGACAAAAAAATAACCAATTCCATTGCAAGAAGCTACATATATGGCAGCCATTTAACTATGGAGGAGAAGTATAGAAACTAAAACTAGTGAACTCTTTTTCTCTAACATTAATCTTCCATTTTTATCATTGAGTTTGGATCTAATTCATGATCAATTTGTTCACTAAATTAGCTAATGTTTTCATTATCTAAAAATTCACTTAGTGACGTTATTTGTTTGGTTCATATGTTATGTGAACCATTAATGCAAGTTATAGTTTTGTGTAATGGAAGGAATATGTGAGTTGAAGTAAAAAATAGGTACGAGTGATATTATGGCACATAATGAATGAAAATGGAAGGATGATTCCTCATGGAAGATGGGACATATGTCTAAAATATTCTTAGANTGACACATAATGAATGAAAATGGAAGGATGATTCCTCATGGAAGATGGGACATATGTCTAAAATATTTTTAGATTTCATAAATTTTCCCTTAAAGTTGAGAAGCTCATATTCAATTAAGTATAGGATGGGACATATGTCTATAAAATATTTCTAGATTTCATAACTTTTGGCTTAAAGTTGAGAATGTCATGTTCAAATAAGTATAAGTGCAACAAGGCTATACTTGCAAATGTTGATTTAAAGGAAAGAGAAAAATTTTAGAGAGTGAAAAAAAAAATAGATTTCATATTTTGAATAAGAGATTCTCATATTTGATACCTTAACCTTATTTAAAGACAAAAAATTAAGATTTAGGTTGTACAAATAGTTAAAAGAAGATTGAACTATTGAGATTTAAATAGATGTCGTTTGGTGATAAAGACTAAAAAATTATATCAAGAAGCTCTAATACTAAATGCAAGGTACATGAGAACTGTATCCCATAACTTTTTCCTTAATGTTCAGCAGAATTATACATAATATATTTAGTTCTGGGGTATGTAGATGTTTGATATGAGTGCAAGCCCTCATAGTTAATTATATTCCATGTATGACATAAGAATACAACATGTTACTTTTAAGGCTTGGATGCTTAAAAGAAATCTCAATATAACAAATTTGGGTCATTATGAATGAACTTAACATTATACACACTCTATAAATGAAAAAGAGGCGTACTAATATAGTAAGAATCTAAATAATTTAAAATTGNACCTTAACCTTATTTAAAGACAAAAAATTAAGATTTAGGTTGTACAAATAGTTAAAAGAAGATTGAACTATTAAGATTTAAATAGATGTCGTTTGGTAATAAAGACTAAAAAATTATATCAAGAAGCTCCAATACTAAATGCAAGGTACATGAGAACTGTATCCATAACTTTTTCCTTAATGTTCAGAAGAATCAGACATAATATATTTAGTTCTGGGGTATGTAGATGTTTGACATGAGTGCAAGCCCTAATAGTTAATTAAATTCCATGTTTGCATGAGAATAAAACATGTTACTTTTAAGGCTTGGATGCTTAAAAGAAATCTCAATATAACAAATTTGGGTCATTATGAATGAACTTGACATTATACACACTCTATAAATGAAAAAAGGCGTACTAATATAGTAAGAATTTAAATAATTTTAAATTTTCATTAAAATCTGTGCACATAAGAAATGTTAATTACTTTCTCATTCCCCTTGTAAATAAACACCAAGTTGAGTAGTGAAAATGGGTCAATGATAATTATTCTTAGATGCGAGGACCCATCAATTAATTAGTCCAAATAGATATATTAATGAAACCTTAAAGGAAAGAAGTTGGCCAATTAACCTAATTTAGTATATCATTAAACAAGTTATAACGCGAGCCATTGAGTTTTGACTACAAGAACCATGATTAAATCATTTTCTTGAGGATTCAAAATCTTAGTGGCTTCAATCAAGCGACCTTGACCAAATTAGATTTCTGTTATCGAGATTCTTAAAAGCATTCAAGATTTAAATGTTATAGATCTNGATGTGAGGACCCATCAATTAATTAGTCCAAATAGATATATTAATGAAACCTTAAAGGAAAGAAGTTGGCCAGTTAACCTTATTTAGTACATCATTAAACAATTTATAATGCGAGCCATTGAGTTTTGATTACAAGAACCATGATTAAATCATTTTCTTAAGGATTCAAAATCTTAGTGGCATCAATCAAGTGACCTTAACCTAATTAGATTTCTCTTATCGAGATTCTTAAAAGCATTCAAGATTTAAATATTATAGATCTCTTAAATAGTATTATATAATGTTTTATTATAACTTCAAGTACTGAATAAAAATCAATTTATCTTCGAATCAAAATATTTTGGGTGTTGGTTTAATCTCATATTTTTTTCTTTTTGATTATAAATTTGCTAAAATTAAATCTTAGAATATCCCAAAGTTGATTCCAAAAGATTTTAATTCAAACAGTTACTTCACAACTTTATCTTATTAGAAAGAGTTTCTGATGATGTATCATGAACAATTATTAAACTGAGCATGTGTTACTTGTATACACTAAGCATTTTAGGCACTACTAGTTCTTATCTCAATTTAGGCTATCAATGGTCATAATATTTGGAAAGGCATATTCATGTTAATATGATTTCTAATAGCAATTTTTTTGGCTCATAATTATTTCATACTCATATATTCATTCNTAACTTCAAGTACTGAATAAAAATCAATTTATCTTCGAATCAAAATATTTTGGGTGTTGGTTTAATCTCATAATTTTTCTTTTTGATTATAAATTTGCTAAAATTAAATCTTAGAATATCCCAAAGTTGATTCCAGAAGATTTTAATTCAAATAGTTACTTCACAACTTTATCTTATTAGATAGACTTTCTGATGATGTATCATGAACAATTATTAAACTGAGCATGTGTTACTTGTATACACTAAGCATTTTAGGCACTACTAGTTCTTATCTCAATTTAGGCTATCAATGCTCATAATATTTGGAAAGGCATATTCATGTTAATATGATTTATAATAGCAATTTTTTTGGCTCATAATTATTTCATACTCATATATTCATTTNATAGCATCAAATCCATTCCCATTTCTGGCAAGGATGTTACTTTGTTTATTCAGAGGCTTATGAAGGTATTATTTCTCTTATTTTTGTCTAAACTATATTCTATGTTTGAAATTTGGTTTTTCAGCTATTGTAAATGCATGCATTTTTTTGGAATTGAGGATTCACTTATTAAACAGTTGTTAATTATTCTTTTTGCTAATTTATCTTGATAATTGAATAGGATAAGAAAATCACGACCAACATTAGAACCTGTCTTCACTGTTCTAATCCTTATTTGGAAGTGCACTCAGGCCTGTAATTGCCACTGCTGTTCAATTATTGAAAATCATTGAAGGATATGGAGCAATTCTTCTTTATAGCAACATGCCTAGAAATGATTTGAAATCCATATTGATTACATTGTTGGATAATAATTTATCCCTAATGAACATTTGAGTAATTAACTTTGATAAGTACATTGAACATGTGAAGCATCAGGGATGGGACGTTACTTTTGAGAATTGTGTCATGTCTCACTATTGAAATTACTTGATTAGAAAATTAAGATCAAATTTGCTAGCAGTCATTTCGATCCTTTAGAAAGAGAAGTGACTTTCCATTGTTTCGCAGTTTTGAAAACCATAAACTTAGGTTCCTACGATTCACCAAAAAATCATGCTAGCTCTTTTCCTCAATATAAATGTAAATGGCAAATTTTACCTCTTTAGGTCTTATTTATGCTAGCTCGATTTCTTTCTATCTTCATAGCACCCTTCTTCATTCCCTTTTTCTCTGCGATCTTTTTTGCACACTTTTGAATGTTTATCCACCTCTCTCTCTGTCTTCTAAGGATATATTTCTTGTGGTAATAGAAAATCTCATGTAGTTATTTTTTTATGAATACTTGAATTGCTGTGCTTGGCAAGAGCATGTGATTTAGTTGGTGCGGGCTTTGAGAAATGTCACCCAACTTTATTAGTATTCAAGTGATATAGGTTTGACTTGTTAAAAGGGATTGGCTTTGTATACAACATTACTTGATATTACTTTAACGAGGACTTCATGATTTGGGTTAAGATATTTTTATGCATCAACCCTAGTAATTGATTATACCTCTAGATCACACAAGAGAACTTTTTATTATGGTTAGCTGATAGCTTTTGTGATGTTTTCATTGTGATAGCAACTATTTGGATTGGATGAAATAATACACTCTTATTGGCTTACACTAGTTGGTAGGGAGTAACAATCGCTTGATCAAGGTTCCATAATTTCCACCCTCATCTAGTTGTTAGCAAAGGTAGAAGTCTCCACCTAATTGAATAATCCTTATCAACAATCATATGTTTATGCAATTTGATCTTATAAACTTGTGGTGGAAGCTTGTTGAAGGGGTCAATTTTGAGTTCGACTATGGGTAATAGAGAGCATTATGACACATTGAGTGTGGCTAATATGGACATGAGCCATATTTATAATATAATGACACCACCATAATTAGGCTAAGCATCGATCAGGGGGCCAAGTGCCACATCCTAATCGGTGTAAGATTTTAGTGTGATCATATGAGCTTATTTTATATGGTTTTGGCTATTTGTGACTTTGAGCCAAATTTAAAATTACTTCACTTGGCAAATTTTTGCAACATATAGAAAAATTAATTCTCCGAGTGCAAAGCGGTTAGTTATTACTTGATTTTGGCTTTTATTATTATGCTATAAGGGGGTTAGATTTTGATTGAATTTCATCTGGGTGTGATTTGATACGATTACTTCCTTAATGGGATAAAGAACCTAAAATGTATTTTGCTTAAAATTTGAGAGGTCATCTCTATGACGAGGATCCCCCTTTGATTATAATATTTTGATAACTAAATCCATAATATGGGATGTGACCTAAAGTATTTATCTTGGTTGATAGGAAGTTTGATTTTAAAAGTGAACCCTCCAATTATGGTTCTATTTTAACCTTTCATTTAGTAAGTTGTCGTGCTATAGGCCTCTACCCTTTTTATGTAGAGGATGAATTTTTGAAGTGAGACTTACAACTCCTATAATAAAGAGGGCCAAAGGTTGTAATTTTACAACCTTTCCGTTTTGGTAGGGTGACTCGGTATAGTTTTCTTATTTTAGGAATATCTTATGAAAGCCCTTAAAGACCTCTTCAAATACATTATCAAGTATTTTGGCAAAACTTTCTATTGAATTACTAGTTTCCAGTCCAGTCAGGAAAGATTGCTGCCTATTTGATGCTGGGAAATTGTAATTATTCTTTTATTACTCAGACACCCATGAAAATGTGAACTTAGCCAATCTCTCCCCGCACATTTAGAAGATCGAGCTTCAACGAACTTCATATTTTTCCTGTTTTTTAGACCCTATTCTTAATATTTTCTAGAATTTTTTGTATTTGTATAATTTTCGTAATGTGAAAAATAAGGTATCACATGCTTTGGTGTACTCCTAAGAATGTTTGGGGCGTTAGACATGACATTTAATATTCCTAGAAATCCTGAAGCATCTCAAACGTTTCTATATTTTTCTATTATTGTGCTTGTTTGTCTCTGAATCAAGTTTTCTGGCTATATTTTGTATTTCTTCTAGGAATTTTCTATCACTTACCTAATTTTCATGAGTTTTCATATTATTATATTTTTATGCTTGAGGAAATATCAGATGTCTTATTCCAAACTTTCTATTCAAGTTTGATGCATGACGAGAGTCACTTGGGACCAACATGGATGAATAATTGAATTGAAAGATGATTTCACACTTCTTTCAACACATCTAAATTTATGCCACATTTGCTTTAGCAAGCATGGTTTCGTGCTTTTTAGCGCACCATTTTTTTCGATCTCATTTGCAATTTCATTTATCTTTGCATCGTAGTTGGCAACATGATTTTAATCATATTTGTACAGGTGAATTTTATTTTTTTTAATCAATTATTTTCCTTGCAACTTTTCTATGTAACATTCTTGTCTTGTTCGTTTTTTTATGTAAACTAAGGGTCTCTTCATGTTTCGTTATTTATTTTGGTCTCTACATTCTTGTTGTCCAAACTTTTTGGATGAATTTGAGTAGCACTCTCACCTTTCCCCATGAAGGCGCCTAAACGATTTATTTTTCAGTTAATTTGTGGGGATGAGTGACCTCATACTATATACATTTTAATTTTTCTTTGTATGCATTTGTATATTATAATAGGTGTGTGTGCACGCACACATGCATACATAGATTATTATTGTTATTAATTTGAACAGTACATACCAAAATAACTTAACTACATTTGAAATAAAATATAAATAAATGCCCCAAATAACCTCTAACATAATTTGCTGGCTGACTACCATGTTTTCATATTTTATTTTTAGAAATAAATGAATTATTTCCTGAAATTGTGATGCACATTTGTATGTGTGTTTCCATTTGTTTCGTAAATGGCTTACAACGTTGTTTCAATTAATAGAGTAATTGGTTTAATTTGTGATATAATTAATATCACTAAGGTTTAATTGGATTTTAAAATTGGTGATTAAATCTTAGATAATTAATTATTTGATTAATCAAGCAAAACAATTTCTATTTAAGTATTTAAAGATTAACAATGCTCTATCAAAGCTTATTAATTTATTATGATTATTTTTTTATTGTGATTATTAGGCTTGAGATTATTGTTGACCTAGTGGTCAAAATAATTGAAAAATTAAAAAATAATAATAATTTCCTTATAATTGATAATTAACTTTTTAGATCAATTTGATGGCTTAATTAGGTTTTAATGAACTCCAATGTTGCTTTAGTATATAATTATTATGATTAATTCTATAATAGTTCTATTTTTAATAGCCGACTATATTAGTTGGTAATTATCTTATGCTAAAATTAATTAAGATTTAATGATGGTTTTAATCATGGCCATTAATATTTGATTGTTATATAATTATAATATTTTGGCATGAGATAGTAAAGTAATCAATTAATTAGTCGTAGTAATAAAACAAGCCATTTTGGTTGATTGGCGATTAATTAAAATTTAACTGTGTTCATTTATAGCATTACTTGATTAAGATTTTTTAAGGTAGGTGTAATTAGACTTTAACTTGACCTTTAAAGTTATATTCATTAGTTGTTAAGTAATTGTTGCTCATGATATATATTTAGAATAAGTAGGGCTTAAATAAGTTTAATAAAGATACTTGTGTCACGACCCGACCCGAGTTTTTGAATTGACCAAGACGGGAACAGATTGTCGGACGGTGAAAAAATTTACTGTATTTCTACTCGTTCCAAATGCAGAGGAGAAATGCCATTTGAATGATACTATCAAGCATCCATTAATGCTACTTGGGATTGAAGACGGTGATGCGATTTGACAAAAGCGGACAATACCTTGATGTGTGGGAGTTCGGATTGTCATAGATTGGTACTAAGATGTTCAACTCAATTTTGCTAAGTGCTAAGTGAATATATATTATTTTTCTTTATTTTTGATTGCCAAACTTGTTTTTATTTTTGTTTCTACAAATAAGAGCTAGTAAAATCATCCATTTTTTTTAAGTAAAAAATGAAAAATAAACCCAATATAATCTTAACATAAACAAAACCAATCCATACATAATATATGACCATTAAGTTTTTTTAAAAAAATGGATTTGATTTGATTTTTCTTTTTTTTGCAATTTATCTCTAGGGATTTCTAAATTAATCATCTTATAATAATATACATCACATCTCAACTTCAGTCAACCCGAACTAGGGATGTAAATAAACTGTGCTCGAGAAAGCTAAGTGTTATCGAACTCAGTTTGTCAAGCAAATGAACCCAATTTTTTTGTTTATTCGGTTCGTTAAGACAACTTAAACACGGACTTGTTCACAAATATAAATTCTACTTGAAAGTCATATATAAGCTATAAAATGTAAATGTCGCCACATACATCTATATAATTGTAAATGTATGAAGAAGAATAAGTGCAAGCACGTATTCTCCTCAAGACACACACACACACATGAAATATATGACTTTATAAAAATTAGTTAAACTTGAGCTAATCTTTGAGCCGAATACAATTGAACTCAAGCAATAAGCTTTTCTGACAGCCCTTCAAACTAAATTTGCATAATCTTCCTTTTATGGTCATTTGTTTGATTCTAAGTTAACATTGTTCATAGATTAGGATGATAACTAGTAAAAAAAGGACATGTGAATTGGCCTAATTTGGCCAAATCATCCTCCTCCAGTGTGTGGGGTTATTTGATTATGTCGTGACTCCCTTTCATGATTTTGATTTCATTGATCCTTGCCTATGTTAGGCTTGGGCTGAACCCACTAAAGGGTTTGGTTCCTATTGGTGGTTGAGAAAATCCTATGAAGCCATAACCCTCAAAAGATTTTCCTACGGCTAACATTTTTGAAGCTTGTTTTGGACATCTGAATATTCTGAAGGGGATGCCAATGGATCATGATTTTTTGACAAGTTTAATATATTCCTTAGGTTTTATTCAATATAATTTTGAAAATAATTCACCAGATAGAGTTTATTTTCTTAACCTTTAAATCACACATCCGGATATAGGCATTTCTTTCTAAAAACTTGTGTTTTTTGTATCCTTTGTGGTTATTATATTCTTGTCTTTAATATTAGTTTATAGCCTTTTCATTGTTCTTTTTTCTTACTGATGTTAAGTACTCTATTAATCTAGATGATACATAATTATTTTACTTAACTAGAATGGTATTAAGCATACTTTTCATTGTTTATAGCCTTTTCATTGTTCTTTTTTCTTACTGATGTTAAGTACTCTATTAATCTAGATGATACATAATTATTTTACTTAACTAGAATGGTCTTAAGCATACTTTTTTTCTTGGACTTCCTCTCCTATAAAATAATCTATTAATTTAAGGGACAATTACATACGTAGCAATAATAGAGGAGGAGATTGGGTTTTGCTCGTGAGAGGGTGTGTGGGATTACTAATAATGGTGAGATTACTAGAGATAATTGGAGAGTATATAAATTAGAGGAGACAGAACTTCTGCATTAAAATTAAAATGGCGAGAGAGGAAACGTAGGAATACAAATAATGGTGTTTTAGTCATTATCTGCTCATATCGATGATTATATTTTTTGAAAAATAACTTTCATGAAAGAATCTTATACGTGAGGGGTTAGAGGCTTTTCAAAAATATGGCGTTCNTTTTTCTTCGACTTCCTCTCCTATAAAATAATTTGTTAATTTAAGGGACAATTACATACATAACAATGATAGAGGAGGAGATTGGGTTTTGCTCGCGAGAGGGTGTGTGGGATTACTAATAATGGTGAGATTACTAGAGATAATTGGAGAGTATATACATTAGAGGAGACGCAACTTCTGCATTAAAATTAAAATGGCGAGGGAGGAAACGTAGGAATACAAATAATGGTGTTTTAGTCATTTTCTGCTCAAATCGATGATTATATTTTTTAAAAAATAACTTTCATGAAAGAATCTTATACGTGAGGTGTCAAAGTAGAGGCTTTTCAAAAACATGGCGTTCTGCCAAGATCTAAACCGAGGACCTTTACATGCATATATATATATATATATATATATATATATATATATATATATATAATTTACTTTTATACCCTCTGATTTTATTCATGTTTGTCATTTAATATTTTATAGACGTGTTAAAAATTCAAATCATCATATTATCATGGTATATCACATTGATGATGTGTTNATTAAAACATAGGTTGGTTTAATAGAAAAATCATGTAGATTGGATTTGAAGATGGTATTTTTTATATTAATAATAATTAGATGAATTTTGAGTTGGAGTATACGGAGTTGAACTTGAATAGGATACTGTAACATAAATTTAAGATTGTGATAACCACTGGCTATTATATGCATAAATAATATAATAAATTTAAAAAAAATTGAAAAGAAGTAAGAAACCTATTAAATTTAGGTTGAAGCTTGATTGTATTCGACATCACTATTGGAAATAAGTGAACTATATGCAAAATTAGGTGTCAGAAAGGTGCAAAGCAAAATAGAAAATCAGCATGCAAAAGATATACGATTTTTTTGTATATTCACCTTAGTGTGTTTGGGGTGGCTACAGCTGTTTGAAGAAGCAGTTGTGAAGCTGCTGAAGAAGAAACTAGTGTTTAAAAAGCTGCGGTGGGTATTATAATTTTTTTTTTTGAAAAAAGTCAGACTACAGCTTTGTAACAACACCATAGGTAGCAGGTTAGGTGGGAAAACATAACTTTTAGCTGTAGTTTTTTGAGAATGTAGACACAGTTTTGCCAAACAAGAAAAACTGCGGTGCGACACCACACTGCCACCGCACCGCCGCTCCAAACACACCCTTATTGATGGCTTCGTCTTACTTTCATCGGTGCAATTTAATTATCAATTTTGTAGACCTCATGGCACACGTAGAAAAATTAACTTTAGCTCAAGATACCTAATTTTTGAGGTAAGCATAAGATGATGTCCTTTGATAACATAAAAAAATAAGGCAATCAAAACGTTAGAAATCTCCAACATATTCTAATTGGTATCTTTATGATGGCTTTGCCCAAACTCCCTATGATAGGGCCTCCCACTCCTAGTCTAATGTTATATATAATAATAGACTTAAATGTGTATTGTTTGGTTTCATCTGATCGGTTCAATCCCAAACCTAAAACAACTTTAATGATAAATATAATAGGGAGATTATGTTGGTGTCACACTAACTTAGTTTTAGCCAGACTCTCGTCCAATTTATGTAGTTTCAAATCATGCAAATTTGAAAAGTCACCCACAACTAGGCGTATGAGTGAGCCAAGCTTGCTCATGAGCCGGCATAGGTTCAACTCGATAAATAAGTGGCTCATGAACCGAGCTCGATGTGCTAACAAGCCAAGCTCAAGACAACCCTGATTCGACTTGTTACCTTGTGAGCAAACTCTTTTAAAAAATTATTAATAAAAAATATATTGAAATGTAAGAACTTTTCTCTAATTATTAAAAATATTAAAAAAAAAAGGACATTTTAAATTTTATATCAAGTGATTTGTCATTAATTATCCACTATTCTTTTATTTATCATTTCATGATAATATTAGCTTAAATTAATATTTGTTTTCTCTTTCATACTAAACAAACATGCTCAAACTCTTTGAATTAAGATCGAGTTCGAGCTCCAACTCGATTCATTAATCAAGCTTAAGTCAAGGATTGCTCGAGCTCAACTCGTTTACACCCCTATCCACAACTAGGTCACTTAGAGGCGGAACCAACTTCATAATTAAGATCATCCAAAATTATTAAAGATTTAATCTTTTTAAATATTTGCTAAAAAATCTTTTGAGAGGATAAAATTACAAAATTGCTTAAACTATATACAAGAAAAANTGAATGATTCACAATGAAATTTTTTATAAGATTGATGTCTTCTGTAATGTCAATTATTCAGCTACATTGCTCATATAATTTTGAGCCAAAATGAGCCAAACACAAACAATTAAAATTTTGTTCGCGTTCGACTCGTTTATATATCAAGCTCAAAAAATTGTTCGTATTCAACTCGTTTCCTTCACGAACGAATTGAATACAAGCTACTTAACGAGCCGAACATGAACTCTTCACAAACAACTAACCGTTTTGACAACCCCATTGACAATTGACAATGGCTTGTTTGCCTCTTGATTAGAACTATGCTACGAGGAATGCTCGAGAGCCCCACAACTTTGATTTTGTGTTGCCGCTTCAGCTTTAGTTTGATGACGCTCGAATTTAAGCTCGAGAGCAATGTCGAGCGGTGTTCGAACTGTGTCGAATTAGATGGAGAGCTTTGACACCATTAATAATGTGTTGGACAAGTATGTGCTCGTGTAGGAGCCATGTTCATGTCCGACACGGGTACAACACCCATTATGAAGTGTTTAACAATTGATAAAAGCTCCTTTACAAAAGGCATAAAAACAATAGAACGTTGATTTTGAAATCTGTGAGTGGAAAGCACTGACAGACAAGCAAAATATACACCACAGAAAAATTCTGATTTAAAATGGGACACGAAGTGAAGTATAGATCAAAGACAGAACCGATAAGGTTGACACAAGGATTCATTCTGTTAAGCTTACTCATCATCGTCCAGACAAGGAACCCAAAATCCATCATGTACATCAAATAAGTAAGCTCTAAAGATTCCATTGGAGGAACATGTACCCAATCAAATGCAGCCTTTCAATCTATAAACTTTTGGGCTTCTTTGGGATCATTTTAATCCTTTGTTTTTTTATTTTTATTTTTATTTTAAAAATATGTTGGTTTAATTTAATTTTTATATAGTTTAATTTTTGTTTTAAAAAAATAGTTAACTTATTTTTACAAACATTTAAAATATTTCAAAGATATTTTAAGTTTTTTTTATAAATATGTAAGTATGTTATAAAATATTTTTATTTCATGTAAAAAATTAAAAAAATATTATAAAAAAAAATTAATTTTTTTATTTTATTTAATAATATTTTTATAAAAGCTATGAAAATAATTAGAGCGAGGTTTCCAAATAAAATGGTATTAAATCCAAAAATACCAGCTAATCACCCCAAGGGATAGAGCATGAGAAGAGTGAAAAGATAGAGAGAGACTGATGATTTCTATAATCTTTCAAATGAAAAGTATACATGGTGGAACCACTCTTAAATAAATGCTTTTTTTTATAGAAAATATAATATATTAATGATATCATATTTTTGCTCATATCTGAATGGGGTCTACTATGAGATATTTTTGGTATTTTATAAATGACAACTCATTATCTAGTCGGCTCAACATGGCTCACTTGGCTCAGCTAATCTATAGCTCGGCCAATTTAACATGGTTGACTTGGCTCGATTGCCTAGCTCGGTTGGCTCAGTTAAGTTATCTATTTGTAGAGGTCTCATCTCTGACGGGAGGCCTTGATAACTGTGAGGCTTCCAAAGATATTTGAGGGATTGACTTTTCCGTTGGGCGGCTCTTCTTCAGGATAAACTATTATATCGGCTACCAAATCTTCTTAAAAAATTACCTCAAAATTCATGCCAGATTATTGAAATTTACTGAAGGCGTATTAATTGCTCATCTATTTTTGGGCTGAATCCATTTTGTCGTCTGAACATATCCTCCTACTTTTTTCATCATATATTGTTATTTACTATGTGTGTTATATATATATATATATATATATATATATATATATATATATATATATATATATATATATATATACATACATACATACTAATTGAAACACACCTTTTTCATGCAAATGTTTTCATGTGATTACCACACTAAAGTGTTCTACAAGTAAATCTCAAAGTTTTGATGTTAAGTATCTAAACGCATAAGAATTTTATGTTATGTGTGTAAATCTCAATAAAAACAAAGTGAAGGAGGAACATATGGAAACATAGAGGAAGAATAGGAGCCTAACATATAGATGCATATGATGGATAAATCCAACTTTCTATTCTAAAAAATGCAAAGATTCTCTGAAAGAACATCTGAATTTATCTTAAGCCATTTTTTGCCTTTAAAATTTTGTATTGTACATTCATAAAATAAAAACAGAAACTCTAAAATATCAACACTTTGCATCTTTTCACTAGTAATAGTTAATTTCAACATTTATGATAGTTGAAGCACTATATATATTTTTAACTAAATGTTTCTATATAGGCTGTGTTGAAATTGCTGGTTGTCTCAAAGGTGAAGAGCTAGACAAGTGGGAAGAAGTTCCTAAATCGGTAGGTCTAATCATCCAATGTGATCATTTCTTTTATTATAAGCACACGATTCTTATGTATTTATATATCTCGCACCTAAACTTTCATATTTACACATAGCACTCAAATCTTTACTATTACGTAATAAATAACATT